>JAMKCH010050737.1:0-11054 GCA_023653785.1 Ophioderma brevispina
TACTGTGTATAAGTGAGGCTATTGGTGTGTAACCTAGGACGGAACCCCATTTTTTCAATCACTATTTCTCGTGTCATCTCATTCAACCATGTGTTCCCTATATTGTTTTCCACCTGCAAAACTGAGTGTTAACTTTAAACACCATTGTGTTAATTTTAACACCACCCTGGATTCAAACGGGACCACACCCACTGGGTGTTAGATTAACACCATGTTAGTATTAATATTAACACAATTCTTGGTGTTACAATGTAATGCTATGCACTGCTTGGTGTATTTTTACACCACATCTGGGTGTAATCATTTTTTTTAACACTGTCGGGGGTGTAAATTGACACTACTGGTGTATTTTAACACCTTTGGCAGTCATATGGGACCGCACCCTCTGTGTTAATTAACACCAAAATTTGGTGTTACATTTATATTTTTACACTCCTATTCTAGAATTGGGTTAAATTGACACAAATTTGTCAATTTTGACACGGCAAATTATTCCGCGCGGGAACCACAAATTATTTTGTCAAAACGACACGCGGAAATTGTCAGATGAATGACACAGAAAAGTTTTATAAATCACTAAAAATCCGGTCAAATTGAACCATTTTTGTGCAAAAAAGAATCCGGAATAGACAACCATCAGCTTTCAAATGAATAATTTCCGTGTCAAATTGATTAGATTTTTTTCATATTTTTAGTACTATTAGTAATACAATGTATAGTTATTAAGTTACACCCAAAAGAAAATTACGCACAATGCAAATTTGGGAAGTGTTTATCATTTTTATATTCATGAACTACTCAATGCAAACAGTAAATGGGAACACAGTATTTCATAAAAGCGTGAGAAGCAGCTGCATTGCTTCGACTAACAATTGCCATAAGTTTTTCCTGTCAGGAACATATAAACCGTGGTGTTCGCGGTATTAGATCACATGATCAATTATACGGTCTGGGGCCACTCCCAATCGCAAGATTTGCGACAAACAGTGGATAACCATCACATCGCGGCGGTTGATTGATTCGGAAATTTGTTAAAGGGTAACTGTTTATTTCCGATTCGGAAAAAAAGTTTCACACTTTTCCACCTCATACGACCAATAAATTGGTCACTCTGTCCCAAAAACGTGTCAGAGAAATAATGACACGGGAATTGGACAAATTTTCCTTAAGAGTGTAATTGTGATATTTCTTGCTTGATAGAAATGCTTGATTTTGTTATTTGGCTCTATTATAACGCTTGCCTCAAAATCATAAACAGAAACCAACATCTAATAATTAAACTTATGCAGGCACCACCAAGTGGTGTTAAATCTAAATTTACAACACCAGAAACCAACACCAACCAGCTTGACACCGACTTGGTGTTAAAATTTTAACACCTCAGTTTTGCATGCATATGTTTTTTTGCTGATCTTCCTTTTCTCCTGTAACATGTATGGTGCGTTTGACAATTCCTTATTCTCAGTTCAACCCCGTTTTTATTCCTGTTAGAATCTATTTCCATTAGCACACAAATATGCAATTCAGGGAATCCAGCAATTTGTGCTACACATTATTGAGTTATACTGTATGTAGCTTTAGAGAGTGTTTTGAGCTTGTAAGTGCTGATGGGGTAAATGTGCAAGTGCCAGTTATATTACCATCTACTTGTACATGTTTGTTTACTTTCTACTTGAATGTACATTAATAAAGTTTTATGTCCACATCGAAAGAAAAATAATTGCTGAGCAGAATCAGTTGGGCAACCCCTACTGGCATTTCTGTTGTTATGCTTTCCCTTACCAATTGGTACCTGCGGCCTTTGTTCATGCCAGTGTTGATGCCCAGGTGAGCTTTTTCGTGCACCCTTCTTCACAATGCATCTTGTCATCATCGCTGTTGGACGGGAGTTCTGGAGGTTGTGGAAGATTTTTTCACAATCGTAATTCATTACCTACAATTTTTACTAATCCGATTCTATTTATTGTGCATTGTCTTCGCATTTACAAGGCTTGGCTTGGCAATTTCAATTTATTCTTCTGTTTGCGGAATAGTCATGGGAATGGGAAGGGAAAAAAAAAGGGGAACGAAAAGAAAACCCCGAGCTCCAATTTGGTCCCTTCAGCGTGAAACCCGATCAACTGGACGTGCTTATGAACGGGTTTTTAGCTCATCGCCAGCAGGAATCGAATTCTCCATATTGGTACCGTATACCAAAACCTTGCATCAACGTCGTCCCGTCCTTTCGGTAGGTACCGTGAAAAATTCAACACCTGTGTCAGTCGAAAACCAGCAATCGACATCGTTGAGTAATGTTTCTGTGAGCGCTGGTATTGCTTCGTCTCATCAAAACTCAGGGCGGGTGCGGTAATTTCTTCATCACGCTCAATGTCGGGTCAGATTTCAGGAGGTAACGTTCAACCATCAGGGTCATCGAATATTCAAAGTCTTGTTGTGACGGACAATGTTCATGCGAACTCGTTGGAGCGGTAGTTCTCCAAGTGCCGACTCTAGTTTACACTCCATGGATGCGATGGCTACTAATAGAGATAGTGCCCGTCATCAAACCAAATCCGCCAGTGGGTGCTAGTTTCGTCCGTAAAATAAACAGGGGATTCTGTCGGGCAAGGATCGTCTGAATGCAGCTCAACTGTGGCCAAGGAACAACTGGTTGAAGACAAACGTTAACAATTATCGAATGTGGTACTAGTAATTATTGTTCAAAAAACAAAATTTGTAGGAAAGTCAAACTAGCCCCATGATTCTATGTCTGTTATATCCAATCCTAATTGTGTAACAAGTGGGTTTGCTAGTATCCCTTTGGAATCTTCCTGATCAGTTAAATTCAATTTGTAGTCCCTTATCATCTACATGGTTTCACAGTCTTTTTAAAAACAAAAAGTGTCTCAATGGGGAGTATGGGACTGTGCACAACTTCTCGAAAATGACAAAGACGCGGGTTGGTGAACAACCGGATATGAAATTGTCTGTGATGAGAAAAGTTGTTAATTTTGAAAGTCAAAACCAAGCCAAAAGACAGCAAATTAATTGGACATTCATTCTTGGACGTCAGCTTTTTTGATTTTTTCGTCAATTTATCTGGAGCGCCACCCCCTTAAAGTTCAGGAATATGTACAAAATATGCTCATATTTCAATTAAGGTCTGCAGCGGACAGGTTCGGTGTTGGGGTTGGCAGCAACGCACTTACGAATCCAATATAGTTTGAGCGGCCAGGCAAACAAACATCCACAAAGGTCGTGGGCTCTTTTGGATTCTGAGCTTTGGGGTTTGTTTGTTGGGAACACCGGTTCCAGAGAGGTCCAGCTTTCTGGGTGGTTGCAGGCAAGGTGGACTCTCAACCAACTTTTCGTTCCTTTTCAGAGAGGCAGAGTGTCGCCATTCCTGGAAGCGGGAGGTTTTCTCGCAAAAATTGTGCTTCCAGTTCAATAAAACAGGATGCACTTCACTCCGTGCATCTTCAAGCATAAATGCGCCCTATGTCAGGAACGGGCCATGGGTCATCCTGCAAAAGGCCAGTAAAACCGATTAAAGGTGTTTGCAACAGGGCTCGCTTTGTGTGTGTTGCAAGTATGTTTCGCCAGTTAAAGTTGAAGAAATGGTTCCATTCCTGACAGTTACCCCGAAAGTATCAGCTAAAATAATCAAGGATGGCTTTATGTTGTTTTAAATGGCATTTCCAGGGACCGCGAATTGCTCGGGATTCAAAAATCTTAAAATCTTATTTCTAAACTTAAGATAAAAGCCATTGAGAAAACTTGGTAATGAAATTAAATGGGTAGGGTTTGTCGCAGGTTCCTTTTCATTTCTAGGCCAATTTACCAACTTAATTGTGTCGCCGATTGGTTTAGTCCAAAATTCAGATCCGGGAAAAAATACAGGTTAATTTCCAACCACCTTATACTTCCGCACGGGGGCACTCAATTAATGATGGTATTGATATGGTCCATGTGGCTAGTTAAATTAAATATTACAAAATTTTGATGTGGCCGTTTACAGTTTGTCCGTAAGTTGAGGTGGGGGCTTTAAGGCCCACAAGGCGGACTTCGAGTCCGCATTTAGGCTACTACCTGTTCATCCGGACGACTTTGAATTGCTGAGGATGAAGGTCAATGACCTTTTTAGTAGATAGGCCTGCCCAATGGGGGGCTTCATGTTCTCCTGCACACTTTGAAAGGTTTTCTACTTTTTAGAATGGGTCACCATTTTAAACTTGTCGGGTTCCGATCGGATATGCACTACATTGGATGATTTCTTCTTTACAAGCGCAAGCGAATGCCGTAAGTTCATCGGTCGTGTGCCAGCATTGTGCAGCATTTAGTAGAAATTTTAAAGCAGTGTGCGACAATTTCGGTGTGCCTGTATCAAAGAGAAAATACAGTCGGTCGTCCAGCATCAAAAATTGGTTTTGTTTTTAGGCCTCGAAATTCAGTGTTGCAAACTGTTTCGGTCCCTCATGAAAAATTAATGTCAATCAAGGTTAAAGTGGAAGGTGCCTTGAATTCAAAAAATTAACTCTTGAAGAGATTCAGTCGCTGATTGGCTCTCTATCATTCATATGCAAGGCAATTGCGCCTGGTAGAGCTTTTCTACGGCGTCTAATTGATTCAACTTGTGGAGTTAGGAATTCATGGTGCAAGATAGGGCTTACAACTGGTGTGCAAAAAGATCTGCAAATGTGGCTTGTATTTCTGGAAGAATTTAATGGGATTTCCATTATTCCAGAGCAAGTGTGGTCAGGTGACCAAGATTTACAGTTGTTACCGATGCGTGTAAGTCTATTGGTTTCGGAGGCTACTTTCAAGGCAAATGGCCACCAGGTATAAGCAACACCCATTCTATTGCTTGGTTGGAATTTTTCCCTATTTTAGTTGCAGTTGTTTTATGGGGCAATTTTTTATCAGGGAAGCGTATCATTTTAAGGTCGGACAATGAAGCTGTAGTTGCCATTATAAACAAACAAACTTCAAGTGTCAGTAGATCATGAAATTAGTGCGTTTTTTTCGTGCTGCAATGTTTGAAATGTAATTTATCATTCTGTGCTAAACACATCCCTGGAAAGATAATAATCTGGCGGACGCTCTTTCTCGTTTCCAGATGGAGCGATTTTGGCTAGCAGCACCTTCAGCAGACAAGGAGGCAGCTATAGTTCCACGGTTCCTTTGGAGCCTTTAATCTTAGAGGCACAACGGTTATTATCAGCATCTTTAGCACAGGGTACTTGGATTTCTTACCCTCCCTCCTCACCCTTTTGTTAATAAATATTTTTTCTATTGTCTTTGGTTAAGGTTGGCTGGGTGGGTAATTATTTTGTGTGATTTAAGTGTTTCATAATTTTAATTTGCATATATAACATATTTTCATGTTTACTCTACTTTTTGGTCAAGGGAACCCGTTGCCATTTTTCTTCTAGCTGGACGCACCTTTTGCATTACTGCGTGCAGTTGCTTTGGCTGAAAATTGTCAAATTTTTTCCTATCATAAAAATGGCAGATTTCAAATTGTGGATTGTAATTTTGACTATAGATCTATAGATCTTTGTATTTTATTTTAGTTTAGATTTATGCAAGATAATTAATCCAAATTTATTATCCACAGGAACAGATATACATGTAAGCAAGATTTTGGGAGCTTTACCTGAAGCTTGACAGACCTGTTCATGTTATGTTTTGGCTTTGTTTCATTAACTCATACTTCTCTAATTAAAAGTGTGATATTACTCTCAGGATATTTGAGTGTGAGCTCGAGGTGCTTAAATGGCTTCAGAATTTGAAATTAATGTGTATTGATTGTGTAATATGACTTTGCAAGCTGATGATTAAATGAGGTAGCTCTAAGTAGGAATGTAACTCCATTTATTTTGGGTACTTATAAAATATATCAATTTTTAAGGATCCTCGTAATCTATATTCAATGTATGGCAATTAAAACCCTCATGAGGTAGGTGCATGTACATAAATTATTATTTGAAGCTTGGGTTGGGAGATTTTTCCAATCAGATGCTTGTTGTGGCCATTCTACCTAAAGAGAACTATCACTTGGACTATGAGCTTTCCCGTCAATGTGAATGTGGCATGAATTCAAATTGTTTGCCAATTAATTGTATGTTTGGGCTAGGAGCCTTTCTTAGTCAGATGCATAAACAAGGATTTTCAAATTTTTGGGCTGGAGTTTTCTTGGTCAGATGCAATGCATGTAATCTTTTATGGTTTTGGGCTAGGAGTTTTACTTAGTCGATACATAGTTTTAACCTATAATAGGTTTTTCTGTTTGGCTTTGGAGGTCAAAGAGCATTAATTGAATAAAATAGGAATTTTAAACGTCCTACGCATACTAATGCACATCCAATTTTGGTCTCTGTTTTGTTTCTTCTGTCTTGGCAACCTAAAAATTTTTCAACTCTTTCCAAGATTTAGACGGGTTTTTCTCTTTTTTCATGTGTGTTTTTGGATGTCTCTTAATTCTTGATATGGTCAATTTCATATAATTCGTATCCTTAAGATTCTAGTCGGGGCATGGCTCATTGACCCTCTTTTTTGGTGTTAAAATCTTGCTTGTAAACTTCAATCATCATTCTATTTATTTTGTTCATCACTAGGTTACAGCCACATACAGGACACGCATATAAATGAGTTTTGTAATACAGACTGTCCCAAAAAAACTATACAAGCAAAGCTTAATTTGTTTGGCCACAAATTTCAGTTCCCATCCCTACTTTCGGAGTTTTAAACAGATTCTTTTGGAGGTTCCACAGCTTTCAATTGGGATTTTTTAGTTGGCGTGTAATTTGGGGTCCTGGTTCAGGAGTTAGGGGCTATTTATCTGAGACAGTTGAAAAAAACCTGTTGGATCCAGTTTCTGCTATCCTGAAATCAACAAGTTGACCATTGAAAATCGCCTTCAAGACATTCTTCATTGAAAATTTAAAATAAAAAGTAGGTATAAATTGCTCTTCTTCTGATATAACATAATTTTAATGTAAACTTTATAAGGTCGCAATTGCTAAGAAATACATTAGCTTGGGAAATTCAATTCTCAACAGTCCTTGTTGTCTAGCTTTACTCCAGTTTTAAGCAGAAGAATAGCACCATAAAAAGCCTTGTTGAAAGTAAACTGAGACTTTGAACACAACCATCCTTTCCTTTATGCTCTTTGTGAAAACTGCTTTCTTCTCATAATTCCTTAATAGGGAATATGGAATGGTAAATTTCCCCTCCACATTAGAGCGTTGTTACACACATTTCAATTTATAGCAATTGATTTGTGGAACAGAAGGAATTTATAGAATTTTGACAATGCCCCCTTTAATCGGCCCACAATGACCTTTGACCCCAATCTGCGTACACATCGTAGGGGTCTTGGGTCAGTGGGTTCTTCCTGATAACATCTGTGATGCATGCAACTTATTCTGTGGCAGAAGAAGTCTTTAAAGAGTTCCGAAAATTTTCAAAAATGCCCTTTAAAGTGGTCCACGTGACCTTTAAACCCAAATCTGTGTACACCCTATAGGGACCTTGGGGCAGTGGTCTGCTGAACAATTTTTCGTGGCAATCGGATAAACCATTTGGCACTAGTAGCATTTGAATGTTGCGTGGGAAAGAAGAACGAAGCCACTGGAGGCTAATTGTTCTTCGAAGAGCACGAACCTATCCGTGGGGATCTTGAACCTTGACCCCATTGCCGAGCATAAATGTTGTGAACAGTCCTGAAGCTTCTTCATATGTATAGTCACTTGAACCTACAACATTGCATATAGCAAATATGATTTTTTGCGAGATTTTTTCATAAAGGGTCGTGTTGAAGCCTTCTCGTCTCGCGGCGGCCATGTCACATCACCTGTTGTGGGCTAACTAATTCATTCAACAACTGAAGTCCAAACTCGTGTTGTAAACCTCCCCACAGCGAACATCTTAAGACCCACCCTCAATTCGAGGCGGCTGAGCTACTCACAGTGGAACTTTCCGTGATGGCAAGGCACCAAAGTCGTATCATGCAGCTGAACGTTGGGGGTCTCACCCATGCTAAGCGTGACATCAACTTACAGCTCTCCAGGGAGAACGAGTGAATATCCTCCTCCTCCAAGAAACTCACTGCGAATCTTGAGGAAGCTGCAATTGAAGGTTTTGACCTTATCTGGCTTCATTCCGCACAACAAGCATGGATCGCTTCCTATGTGATAGCAAGGCATTACAAGTGGATCAACCCTGCAATCTTCAATGAATTCGCCAATCCAGTGGTTAACATTTGAAGCAATGGGAACCCACTTCCAACAATCTATAAGCCAACCACCAGCTGTGAGGCAGACTTCAATTCCTTTCCAGTAGTTCAGCGGAGCTCCTTGTCTGTGGAGACTTCAAACTGTAGAAATACAGCACGGGGATACTCCAACATTGAAAATAATGCCAAAAGCGGCTCCTGAATGGATTGAAGCCCAAGACCTCCAACGGCTGGTGATAGTAAGGATTCACCTACTTTCTATTCAAGCAGTCATTGGGACATGGACCTGTCCCGTCTTGTCAACAGTCACCAGCGACATTCGATCTCGCTGTTCCAGAACGGTCCTCCCTAGATTTCCTAGATCGGGTCGTTGCCCTATCCTGGTCACCAGTGACATCAAAGGTCACGATCTCCACCAGCCTCTACAAAGAGAGATTGAATTTCAGGAAAGCAAATGTCCAAGTTCAAACAATCACCAGCGAAGTCATCCACGCTGCCAGACAAGGCTGCCATTCCAACATCAACGAGGGATATTTCTGACTTCTGCTCATGCTCCACCAAGCAGCTAACATTCCATTCCAAGAGGCGAAGGAAATCCTACACGATTACTGAGAGAATAGCAAAGGGAAACCAGCTACTGGTCAGTGGTTCTGGTTCTTCTGATAACATCTGGTGATAATGGCACATATTCTGTGGCAGAAGAGGCTTTTATAGACTCCGAAATTTTCAAAGAATGCCCCTTTAATTGGCCCACGTGACTTTGACCCAAATCTGTAACCACCTCATATAGGACTTGGGTCAGTGGTTCTTCTGACATTTTCGTGGCAATCGGATTAACCGTTTGGAATAGTAGCCATTGAAGTTGCCGTTCGGAAAAGAAAGAAAGAAAGAAATAGATTGGGTAAGATCTGAAACACAGTCGAGAGTACTCAGACCGGAAAACTTGTAGATTAGAAGTAGCATTTTTAATGAAATCAGGTCTTGGACTCCTGTGACACCAAATGACCTTTGATCAAAATTCATTAGTAACTTTTGTAGGGATGCCAAAATACCACAGACATAAGGCACGTGATCAAATTATGTAACTGTAGAGGAGTAGTGATTTGAAGTATTTTGACCTTGACTAAACCATGGTCAGGTGTTGGGGTCCTCAGTGACTTTTTATTGACCTCTCCATCAGTAATAGCAGGAGGGGCTAAACAGATTTTCTTATTTGACCTTGTTTTAAATTTTACACACAGCAAAGGAATTTGACCTTCGTGACCCCAGATGACCTTTGATTAAACATGCATTAAGTACATTTTGTAGGAGATGTCAAGCTGCCACACATACATGAGTCACGTGATCATACTATGTAATTTGTAAAAGAGTATTGATTTGAATTGTAACGTAATTTGAATTTATTTTTGAACCTTTGACCCCTAACCATGGGTCACGGTGAGGGGGTCATCATTGACTTTATTGACCTCTCACCACGTACTACAGGATGGGCTAAAAGATTTCTATTGACCTTGTTTTAATTTTAACACACATAAAGGAGTTTGACCTAAGTGACCTCAATGACCTTTGTCAAAATGTCCATTAAGTACTTTTTGTGGGAGATGTCCAGCTGCACCACATACATGAGTCACGTGATCATACTATGTAATTTTGTAAAGGATAGTGATTTGAAGTGTACGTAATTTGATGTAATGTTGACATCTGACCTCTAATCATGTGTCCATATGACAAAGTCCTAATTTGCTTTTTTGTAGGGTATCAAGTCCAACAGATGACAGTATTGTTTTTTGGGATTTGAGCTAATTCTAGATTTTTTGCATGGTTAAACATTGTTGACTGCTGTGACCCACATGACCTTTACACCAATTCTGGTCATGTCAAAGTTTTTGTGTGTATGTTCTTGTCCTTCACCATTTTGGTCAATATGGAATGTTGCATGTCGTGAGATATTAGCAATAATGACAGAAAGAAGAACTATATCTGTCCCCTACAAGATCTGAACACAGTCGAGGGTACTCAGACCAGAAGTGCACCCTAATCCTTGACCCTGTGACCTTGAACTTTGGTGAAGGACTCAAGCTGTTTTTTGTTCTTCATATGCATGAGTCACGTGACCATACAATGTTATTTGTCGATGGAGTAGCGTATTTGGTAAAAATTAACTATGACCCCTTGAACCCCTGATGACCTTGATCAAAATTTCTTAAAGTATCTGTTGTAGGGGGTGTCAAACTAAACCATATCCATTGAGTCTCGTGATTATACTATTTAATCTGTAGAAGTAGTAGTGATTGAAGTGTAACGTACTCTGAAGTATTTTGACCTTTGACCCCTAAACTATGGGTCAAGTGATGAGGTCATGATTGACTTTTATTTGACCCTCATCAAACTACAGGATGGTGATAAAAATATTTTCTATTTGACCTTGTTTAAATTTTACACAAGTACAGGTCATTGACCTTAGTGACCCCCATAGGACTTTGATCAAAATTTCATTAATACTTGTAGGGGATTTCAAACTACACCACATACTTGAGTCACAGATCTACATGTAATCTCTAAAGGAGTAGTGATTTGAAGTGTCAACTTAATGTGGAGTGGTATTTTGACCTTTGACCCCTAAACCATGGGTCAGGTGATGGGGTCATAATTTGACTTTTTATTGCCTCTCATCGAAGTTACTACAGGATAGGAATAAAAAGATTCTATTTGACCTTGGTTTTTAAATTTTACCACAGTAAAGGAGTTTTGATCTTATTACCCCAGATGAACCTTTGATCAAAATGTCATTAGTAACTTTTGTGGGAGATGTCAAGCTGCACCACATACATGAGTCACG
>JAMKCH010050738.1:0-52437 GCA_023653785.1 Ophioderma brevispina
AGAGTTTCCTAGCGACCATCGCAACATGTATATACGAGATAAACCGTGACCTTGTAGACAGGCCATTTGGGTACAGTGCTGAAACAAATGAATGCGTACAGCAGTCAATGGAGAACACCATAGACATATGGGTGGTAGGACACTCTACTATATAGTCCAAGACATATGAAAACACCCTGAATAAACTTAAGGTACAAGCTGAATTTTTCAGGAAGTCATCCTATGCTGTATGGAGCACATATCAAAAGTCCCAAGAATCCCCGTGTGCTATTTGGAGAAATAGGGGGTAAATGTATTGTAACAGGGGTCAAATTCTAAAATTGCGTTCAAATGTATATACCAAACGTTTTGTGTCATGTCCTAAGGATGAAAACAGGTCTGTTGCCTATCTTTCTGCGATTTATGGATTATTACCTAGATATAAATAACATGTTCAAGGTCATTACTGGGGGTAAAAGCTTCGAGTTGCTCCGACTCCTTTCAAAAGTGTATCAACTTGTTCGTCTAATCGTGAATAAACTGAAAAGATATATTAAATAGTTCAAGTAATTTTTTGCATATTATCAGGGCTCATTATGACAGGTTTCTACTGGGTTACTGGGCTATGGGAGGTCACAAGCAACTGTCCACAAGTGTCATATTTCAAGTGATATGTGAATAGTGTGATAGCATTTTGCCATAATATACCATACCAACTGTACGATAAATTTTAGAAGAATTAGTTTAATAAAAATCGACTGTTTTGGAAATTTACCCCACGATGGACCGTGAACAAGATTTTGGTGGCCCTGTATGCCTAAACTAAAGTTCAAAAGTAGACAAACTATACTTTTCTTATTCGTTTGACGAGAAGAATGCTATAGCCCATGATTAGCTCAATTTAATCATTTTAAATTTTTTAACCCCGGAGAAACTTTACCCCCCTCATGTCTCAAATAGCACACAGGGCCGATTCTTGGGGACTTTGATATTTTGCTCGTCACAATTAGGAGAACTATCCTGTAAAATCCAGCTGTACCCCCATCCTTATTTATTTCCGCCTTCTGGCAACACAGACCTAAAGTTCTTAGACTACTACTATACTATGCAGGTACTTATAAAGCGCTCTTCAAAGACCAACCAGTATCACACAGCGCTTGACAAAAGAAAGATAACAAAGCATAAACAAAAATTATTTCACATAAGTGAGCCTTTAAACGCGCACCGGGGGGAACGTTGGCCAGTGTTTGAGCATGACGATATGGTGCGGGAGTTTGTTCCAGAGATGGTCCAGCTTAAATAGAGCCTTTACTAACAGTTTGAGTACGGGTGTGAGGAATAACAAGAAGCCTGGTGTCCTGAACACCATATTTTGATATCAGTACAATGGGTAATTAAAAATAGACAATCCAATCCGGTATTAAGTAATCCAAAAAACCTATAAAAATCAGTGTATTAATTTAATGATAATCTTTGTATTTAAATTTATAAGAGTGTCCATTAGGTCAAAGTTCAATTGAGCCCACAGCACTCAATTCAAATTACAGTTTTAGTCCCTCAATTCTACCGGTATGACCCTGACAACATTGCTGTAGAAGTTTTTCTTGCTGTAACTTGTTGTACAAAAAACCCCCCAAAACAAAAAAAAAAAAGACATCTAATTGCATAAAACCCATGTGCCATTTCTGCCTATTTTGTGATTAATCTATTAAAAGGGGACGACCCGATTTAAGTAATAAAGTTTGTCATCTTGATAGAATGGTCTTCAACCCCTACAACCCCATCTGTGCGTTTTTGCGCCTGATTATTTTTTTTCTTTTCTATCCCTGGTATTGTAGTAAAGTTGATATCGGTCGACCAAAAGGGGGACATTTCTGCATTCATACTTCCAAACCAATATCCTTTAGCCCTAAGATGTCACCGGGTAAACGAAAAAATAGCTTTCTTCAAATACCAAAATGTTTCACCACTTCCTTTAAAATCTTGGAAAGTATTGGACGATTGCTATTATAGCGATCAAGCCACGGCCCTTTAACTCTTGATCGTTTTTCTGCTGTCCAACGTAGGACCCGAGGTACACACACTGTACAACGTCCTTGCAAACATTCAGGAAAAAAATGTCATCATCACATAATGGATTTCCAAAATTCAAATTGTAACATTGGTTCTTAACTACGTATGACGCATTAATCCACCGTTGTGTTTTGAAACCGGAGTTATTCCCCAGATCTTGTTGTGACAATTTTTATTTGTGCCATGGGTTCCCTAAATATGCGGATTAAAGAGGTGGTGGGTCGATAGCTTGTCGATTGCACCTCAGAAGGATACAGATCACTGATCTCTACACACTGGATAGGCCTTCGCCACTCGAACGTGAGGAACCCGGAAGTTGCACGGCGGCCCTTTTGCTCTATACTACTACCCAAGAAACCCGATCGTTGCACGTACCGAAAGGTCAGTATCGGAAAACTCGGACCGGCCGAATTAGGCTATAATTGCGCGTATGTCAAGGATTTGTCATTATATGGTTTGATTTTTCGAGTATGGGCGGGTATTTTTCGAACAAAATATGATTTCAAAATGTGTTGTTAAAAAAATCTTTGAAGAAATGCAATTTCAGTTTTTCAGCTCACAGACACATTCATGCAGTAACCATGGTAACTGATTAAGTGCTTTGACTACTATATTCACAGATTATTAGATATTATTAATCATATTAAATATTATTTAAAATTTTCTGTTTTAATTAAAACCATTCGCCTCCCATTATTCAATAAAAAGCCACCCATTCCCCCTTCTGACCCGCGCGATGACTTGGTGGCTGGTTTGGGGGGGGGTAACCCCTTGGGTTTGGTGGAGAAGTAGCAACACGCCGAGTATGGCACGGTGAATACAATAAGACCCTTGATTTTGGTACCAATGGATAGCTATCATCCTACTCTTTTCATTAATAGCAAAATTGATTACCAATATGCAGCATTAAGGCCTATTTCAAAGTGACGTCATATCCCCAAAAACATGAACAAGTTTTGGGCTTTAACATGATGGGAAATGACTATTATTACACAGAGCGTTTTAGTGATTTTTTGAGTAATTTAAAACTATCAATTTTCCACCCAGTCAGCATGTATTTTCACTATTTTTCCTCCGTTAACTGGATGACATCATATTGGGATGTTTGGTACTTTATTTTGATACCACGGAAAGATGAAAACTCCAACATCTTGTGGTACCATATTATAGGAATCGGATGTGTAAAAGTAAAAGCTAGGGGTGGTATCCCCCCCCCTCCACCCCCCCAGAGAAATTGTTTGGCAAAAAATGTCTCAGGTAGACGAGAGTTAAGCATTCCTTTTTCTTTCTGGAATTACCGCGTAATATCTTTTTTATAACCAGGCTTTAAAGATTTGGGGGCATGCACGTTCCATTTAAAAAAACATATTACTTAAATTTTTTGGAGTAAAATCCTGGGGGGTTCTTGAATTTTGGGCGGGGGCCCAATGCTTGTCCAAAGATTAGCTGCAAATGTTTGACAACCTCTAAGGAGTATAAAATATTCAAAATGAGTTCTAGGGGTAATCAAATTCAGTTGTAATTGTGTTCATGATAACAATAGGAAAATGTAACCTACACATATCAGCAAAATTAAAATACCCCTGCGTGTGTAATTTTTCTTGCAATATAGCTACACAGTGTAATTTTTTTTGGTATATTGGCTATGTTTAAAAAGTATTTAAGTCACTATTGAGACAGGGGTCCCGCAAGGGGTTATTTTACTTCAAATTTGTCCCCTTATTTAAAAAACCCTGAAAATAGTATAATTTCACCAAAAACTGGCTCCGTTAGACTCCCGTTTAGGGTATATTTTCACTGAAAAGTGGTCTTGTTAGCCCTTAGGGACAATTTCAGAACTCCTGGCATGACCATGGCACCCCCGCCCTCGGATAAATCAGTTTAAATCACCTTGGAATTAAAATTGGAAGGAACTGAAATTTTGGTCCTTGACTTGGGATTTATAAAAGCTAGTCTAAAGCTAGTCCTAGTGACACTGTTTTTGTGATAAATGTAAAAATCACAACTATCCTTAGGGCTAATTGTGATCCATACATGTATCCAACAAAAGACGCATGAATTAAATACTAATTTTAGTGAACCTTCTCAGGTTATTAGCGCTCCATACTATTAATTTGCCCATGGCGTCTAGGCATTTTAGAGCACAGCACTAGTCTAGTACAGTGGCAATGAAGTGCAGATAGCATTAGTAACAGTGGTATAGCCATGGACGTGTAAAAACCCATGTACCCACCGGTATCATCACTAATCGAAATCGCTCCAAATTGTATAATACATTGTTACTTCTACTACAGTTAATTTCAGGCAAAAACGGGCCACATACTCCCATGCAAATTCCAAACGCTTGATATTTTTCAGATATTGACCAGAAAAGTACTTTATAAAGGCATACGTGTATCCTCATCCCATAGACCCCCGTGCAACCGAGCGAATTTTTTCGTGGGTAGAGCAAAAGGGCGGCCGTGCAATTTCCGGTTTCTTTCCTTCACCGGCTCGCTCATTCCTCGCGTGGAGACCGCCTATCCATGTGTAGAGAGCAGTGATACAGACCAGACGCGCCACAAGCCCTACTCCAAATAATAGCCACTAATTAATTGTGGGGTTACCTCTAAATGTTTACGGGAGAAAAGTGGGCAGTGCTTGTGGACCCGAAAATGAAGATAACCGCCACTGGAATATGAGAGCAGTCCATCGCTTGGACTCGGGAATTGAAGGAACAGAAAGTGGTCACGTGGCAGTGCAACTTGAAAAGACTTTTTAATCATACACGTTGGACATTATCAACTGGGGTTTGTCGTGGATGTGAATAAGTATTCAATGCATGATTTGCGCAAACCACTTGATTTATCACTTCAAATGGCAATGCGGATGTCTCAAAATTTTTCCGTATTTTTAAAGAGCACTGTCCCTTCCCTTGACTTTTCCTCTTTCTGGTCCACAAGCACTGTACTTTCTCCCTTAAACATTTAGAAGAACTCCTACCAACCCGTACAATTCATTTAGCGCTAATTTTTGGAGTCATTCGTGGCGTCATGTGTCTTTATTCCTTCTGGGGTGCAATCGGCAAGTTGTCGATCGCCAGCTCTTTTATCACCATATTTATGAATGGCATTCAATCAAAATGTTTTTCGCACGCTAATTCGGGAAATAATTTGTTGAAAACACGACTTTTACATTCAATGCATCCATGGGTGGTTAGAGAACCACCTGGTTAATTTGAAAATCATTTTGTGATTATGAAAACTTTTTTCTGCATGGTTTGGCAATACTGTTGTAAGTGTGGTGTACTTGCAGGTCTAACCTTTTTGAGTTGGGTCCGTGTGTAGTTGGGCAGATAGGTTGATGAGTCTCATAATCAATTGAACGGTCAATGGTATTCCATTTCTCTTTGGCATTTAGATGTAGCTGACTTTAATCGGCAGCCAGTCTCAAAGGATACCCATCCACGCCTATATTGGCCCAACAATGGTTCCCCATCGTATCTAATCTTTGGCATCGCAATCACGGCTACGTAATATTGGGCCATATGGGTTTCATTGCAAGTGATTCGGCTTCATATCATCAGCATCTTTAATGGTCTATATTGGCGCATCATATTGTCAATCTAACCACGCCAATATAGAGCCAATTATGGGATCACGTTGGCCCAAGATTGGCTTAAGGCAATTGTTTTGCCTAAAATCGCATTTAGAACAATAAAACATCAGGAAATACCTAAAATCTCTCCTCTCAAGGACGATTGTTTTGGTCAGAACACAATATTTCAAAATATTATACTATATAATACCATTTCAATAAAAAAAATAAACTATTTGACTAGCTCAGAATTTATTTATTAATTTTATTAACTAAAGCAGGGTGAAAATATATTTATCTTGCCAATAAAAAGAATTGATCTAATATTTTCCCAATATTGGTTCAATAATCTATTACCACGATTGGGGCCCCAATATTGTGCCAACATTGCCCGGGCCCAATATTGGTCCAATTTTGGGCCGATGAGTAAATAATATTGGACCGATAAATGTAGCAACTACTGGTTCCGATATTGAGTATAAATATTGGGCTATATGGGCCCATATCTCCATGTTATCTGGGTATAATGCTTTGTAGTAGATCTTGTCCAGCACATATCACATCCCCTTTTAGACCTGCGTAGTCAAGGTTTTGTGAGATGCTGACTTTGTCAACCAACCCGGGAGCTAGCAGACATTATGTAACACAAATCTCAGTACAAAAGGTTTGAGTGATTAAATATATTGACAGACGACATGAGGGACTCATTAAACACACATCATGGCATGAGACAAAAAATGACAAATGAAAAGGACCCTTACTGAACTCACTATCACTTCCACGAGTTTGAGAAACCAATTTGGATGTTTACATTCTTTAAAAAACAGTAAAAACAGGGAAGAGTTCGTGGCGGTGGGGGGGGGGGGGGGGTAAAGGCATTTTTGTGGTCAATTTCTGTAACATCCCTGAAGAATTTACAGTGTATCTCTATCATGTTTTGCGACACAAGTCAAAAGTATTTAGACCGGGATCAGACTTGTACTTAGGCTTTGTAAGATATGGTCTGGCCAGGTGAAAGGTGAATTAGCCCGGGATTAGCACATATACATAGCATGGTCTGTGAGCTGATGACAACATGCGTTTCAGTTTGGTCAATGCTGGCAGTAAATGTCAGCGTCCTGTTCCAGAATTGTCACAGACTGCCACCATCCCCCCCCCCGGAACTCTTCCTGTTTTTAACTGTTTTTTTTTTACAGAATTAACATCCAATTGTTTTCAACTCGTGGAAGGATTTCATTATGGTCCTTTTTTTTCCATGACCATTAAGTCCCTTTAGGGCAGCAAATGGTGGCCTTACGGAAGAAGGGGGCCAAAACAAGTTTGTACACTGGGCACATTGAAAAAGAGTGCGCCCCAAATTTTTCAAAATTCCACAGACGACGGAAATGGCGTTTAACACAAGAAACGCCGCCGTATGCATTTCCCCCCGTATGCACCCTGTTTGCCCGGTCCTGTGACCTTGTTGTTTTTAATATCAATGAGTACGGGTGGTAATGATATATTCAGTAATAGCCACTTTGATGATTAATTTGTGAAAAACTTTGATCAGAAATTTAGTATTTTAACATTACCACGTGTAATATAGACTGTGTGCAGAGCATATGGAAAACACTATAAAGGTGTAAGATTTGCACTCGTAACTGTATGTAAAATGGTTAAAAAATGTACACCAACAACCACCCCGGTTTGGAAAATTTCCAGTTTATCAAATTTCTTTTATAACGATAGTACATCCATTTTGTGATTAAATAAAATATTAATTTATTATTATTTTCTCTATTTTACTTTAGAAATATTCTCGCGGGACAGTACTGTTGTTTATTATGGAAGAGTAAAATTGGTAGTGCTATATTGAGATCAGGCCAGATGTTGTTTTTGAAGTCAGAGATTGAGCTAATTACTATAATTAACCAGGGGTTTTTCCATCTGCTGTATGTTGCAAAATACAATGCAAAATAGGTAGTCTCCAATGATGTCATTTATGTGAGATCCAATTGGTTAATATTAAGGTATGCTTATTTTAATGCATGATGATGTTGTAATATCTATTTTAGGTGAAATACTAAATGTAATATACCTTTTATATCTTTCTGGTTACATCTACGGCAAATTCCCCCTAAAACAAGGCAGGGGTGATTTTTTTTTCAAAAGTGCATTTAATTGCAGTTTACGTTAAGGATGTAAAGAGCTGGCAAGTTGAAAACGTGGCCAGTAGAATTTATTTCGAGAGACGGTAGCAGTACCAGTGCTAATATTAGAATTACACTGGACCTTGAAAACTGAACTGTCTGCTGTCATCTTTATAAACCAAACGAGCTTCATTTTTTGAACAGATAATTATCATTTATTTATTTTCAGCAAAAAAAATTGTGTCCATACTCAACTTTCGGTCACATGAAGGTTCTACCTGACTAACTCGGACTATTATACTGCGGAGTATTAGTGTTTTCAGGAATGCTCCGAAAAGGGAATTTCTGAAGAAGATTCCCATGGATTTTCTAGTGTGCAATATATATGCTGCGTGTTGTCATTTGTAGTCTTCACTGTGAGGGTTATCATCGTTCAACTGACGTTTCCTTTTATTTATAATTCTGGACATAAGTCGCCACGTCAGAGTGGACTTTTAAGTAAAATTGTAAAACCTTAACATTGAGTGTATCATTATTGCCATTGTAATTGTGTTTTGGTCATTCCAAATTCTTGAACCAAACAATTTGATAAACGTTGTAATGAAGCAGTGCTATTGTATAAATTCAGAATATTTCAAGGTTCATTTGTTTGTTTCCAAATGGTATTTATGACCTTGGCGTCCAGGAGTCGTCGAAGCAATACTTAATTTGCATATAGTATGGTGAATAGACGCTCGAAAAAATATAACTTGGTACCACCATTTTGGCTCAATAATAATTGATTGCCCCCACGTTCCGGTAAAAAGAGCGGGGAAAGAAACGTGCAGTTTGATCAAAAACAAGATGGGAGCAGTACATGGTGCGACTTCGGTCCCTTGTGGCATGGCAAAAAATGTTTGCAGGATAGGTAACGTTTCTCAGGGGAGCAGAGAGAGAATCAAACAAGTGCTACTCGGAAATCCCTTTCTTCACCCAATACGGGGAAAAAACTCGGGTTTGGGGCGGGTGTCCAAGAAAAGCAAACCCCTATGGACAATTTCGACGTAACCAAAATCTACGGTAAATGGTATCTGATTGCGGCCCACGGACCGGGGGGGACAAATTTCTTTTGCAACACAAATGCACTACATTGGTATTCAAAGGACGGGACATCCAGGAAAAGATCTCGTTCGGATTAACGGTGGCTTTGAGGGCGGTATGTCATCGGGACGGACGATGGAGTCCTCTCTGAAAGAATTAGCTTCTCTTGCTTTCCAGTGTTAACGAGAACATTCCGTTTGGATTGACATCGATAGTAAGGACAAATCTGTATGGCACACTGTCTGTCAGTCTGATGAGTTGCAATATGCTCATCACCAAGAAAACCAACAGTTCAGTGGGTTGTACTGTACATTACATTGACATGAAACAACTGGACCTTGGTATCGGGTATCATGTAACTTCATATCCCAAAACCAAGGGGGGTGTTTCTTATGCAATGGGCGAAAGGAAGGTACTAAATGTGCCAAGGGGAATTGAGATTTTAGTTAGCTTCATAGTGCTTGTTTCTGTTATTTTTTTTATTTCTTTGCGAACTAGAGAGAGAGAGAGGGCGAGAGAGAGAATGAGATAGATATATTAGTAAATAGAATTATTCTCTAGGCTCTTTTCACAGTGAGGAAACAACCAATTTGAAATATACAGGCTACCCCCCCCAAAAAAAAAGTGTTAGTGCTGGGGGCAAGGGGCATTTTGTTAAAACATAAAGTAGGCATGAATCTATGCTGGATATGCTCTTAAAGCCAAATAAGCTTTAGTATACCGTTGATTTTATTTCAATCCGATATGTAGTGCAAAAGCGTCAAAATCGAATTGGTCCGATCTACATTGAGTATTTTGTAAGATTGCAAGAAATATGATTTTGCAACATACTCAGAATTGGAAGTTATTGATTGACTATTGAACCATCTGAAACAGACAATCTTTTAAAATTTATTAAGGTCAATAAAGTATAAATATTGTCTTTATGATTAGCAATACTTTGGTACACTTTAAAAAAAATAATCAGTCATTTCACTTTCATTAGCAGACATCGTGGTTTAGCTTTAGCTTTACCCTCGTCAATTATCAATAAAATTGGACTGAATACTGAAACCATACCAAACAGAAACAACCAGACGCTTCCCTAAAATCCCAAATGAAACCTATGATTCTGTAGAAGAATAAATAATACATAACAACAAACAAACAAACACAAACAAAACAACATATTAGGCATACACGGACTAGTGAAGCAGTCAGAATTGGCAAAAAGACACCAGTTGCAAGCTTAACAGGCAAGAATGGCAAGACCTTAAGCCAAAATCTCTGGTAGACGTTTCATATAGAAGTCCCATTGATGCAAATGAGGTATTACAATTGATTCTTTCATGCGCTGCATGACGTAGTGCAGTAGTGCTTGATGGAATGAATGGCAATACCTCATTTGCATCAATGGGGCTTCTATATGAAACGTCTACCTCATCTCTCTTGTAGTTATCTGTTGTAGCAGATCCAAGGATGAACGCTTGAAAAAACACGGTAACATGAGCCTGGATGTCTTCCATCAAATAGAATAATAGAGCAAGATCCATTTTAACCTTTTAAGATGGGAATAAAATGTGCTCTAAACACACCATTTACGCTCCCATAGTATCTCTAGTGCTGGGACACAGCGCCACCTATTCCGTATCCGTATTGCTAATTGGCCAGCTATTCTTAGACATGCGCTACGTCATGGGACGCCCTAGCAGCCAAACGCTGTGTTAAAGGCTCTGCGATTAGCTTGAACAAGGAATGAAAAAACGGTTTCGCGGTACCTTGGATATCGCGAAATCAACGAATCAGGTGCTCAATCTGATGTTAGAAATGGGTTCCTGACAAAAAAGACCCCTTAGCGCACTAGTTTTTGTAAGCCTGGCGTGTGGCATGACTTGACAGCAGCAATCGAGAATTGAACCAGCTGATAAGGTAAAAAAATGCTTGTATGGATCGTATTTTTCACATTTTTTCGTCTTTTTTCCAAAAATAAACCTATATTATAAACTAGTCAGCTAACTAGACAATTTAGTTAGGAATATTTTGGTGCGTAAATCGTTACGATAGGCCAAATATTTTGCGCAATCTCCAATGTACCACAATGTACAAAAAATCCGAATCAACGCTATCTGACACTGTGTGTACGTGGAGTTTCCCACGTTCAGCCGATATGATGTGGTTGATAACTCCCTAGCGCAGTGAAGATTTGCCAAGGTTTTTCATGTTTTCCAAGATTCAAGATGGTGTGTAAAGTCAAGTGTCTTTAGATTGCTTCAGGCATTTCAAATGCTTAAAGGCAGAAATCGGATGAAGCATTTTTTGCTCTACATATCGAATTGAAATGGAATATATGCCCCCTCATGTAAAATTTAAAAAAATGTAGATACGACTTTTTATAGCAACTGAAAGAGGTAACGTGGTAGTAACATGCAAGGCTACTCGAAGTTTCGTGTGTAAAGGTTCCACATTTCTATGAAAATGAATAAAATGCCATCTCAATTTCTTTTCTGAATACCAGTGACCGAGGGCCATACACTATGGTACAATGACTCGAGCAAATAATGGCGTTATTGATATTATAAATCCACCCGGTAGCCCTAAGTAGCGGACAAAGCACTGCAAAGCCATTGTTACTCTCCATGCAGTGTGAATATATTTAAGGTCTTATCACCGCCCAGTTTAGATTGAGCTGGCCTCGTTCGCGATTAAAATAATCTTTGAGTTTCTACTGTGAGTTCAATAATTTTGACTGTATATGTCATAATTTTTTAAAACAAAAGAAACGAATGTGAACAAAGCTCATGATGGATATGTTGCTTGGTAAGCTGTCACTTAAAATCTTCCATAACTTATGGGACCTTATTTCTATTCAATTTACCACCATGTTTTTAGAAAAAATACAAAACAATGGGTCTAGCGAACTATGCTTACAAAGCGGGAAGTTGGCCAGAAATGAGGTTAAGCGGCAACTTACTGTAAGGTAAGTTTTGTTTCTGCGCAAAGATGTTAGGTCACAGTCTGCCAAACAACTTTCTTTCATATTTTTTGTTCATGTTTGTTTCCATTGAAACAAACATGATGTTTCACCTGCTTTCACTGAAACTATTATTGGATTTAGTTTGCGCTTTCTTTGAACATTCTAGAGTTTATGCTTTGAATATTGATTGGGACTCTGAATGGCCCAATAGTCCACTCAATCTATGAACAATACTAGGTACACCTGGACAACGCGTTGTGACTTTCTCACAACGCGTTGCGGCAATACGTTATGACCCTTATGGCTTGTGGTCCTTCGCAACCCGTAGCGTGCTATCCCGGGTCAAGGGCCCTGGGGCCCGAATCCCAC
Source organism: Ophioderma brevispina (assembly GCA_023653785.1). Taxonomy (NCBI): domain Eukaryota; kingdom Metazoa; phylum Echinodermata; class Ophiuroidea; order Amphilepidida; family Ophiodermatidae; genus Ophioderma; species Ophioderma brevispina. The sequence continues at coordinate 12,160 of JAMKCH010050738.1, forward strand.
CCGAATTTGCGACTTTTCTTGTTCCCTCTTTCCTCAATCCTTCAGTTCCTCCGGGAGATAGGCTAGAAACAGCTAGAAACCGACGTCAGGGTTAGGGTTATTTAAGCACTTTTTTCCCATATAGGGGCGTACTAACCCTAGCACAGCTAAATCTCACCAAAACACACTGTGTTAATTGAGAAAAATGCACTAAGTCCAGAAAGTAGCGATGACGTCATGAAACCAAGACTCATATGGGCACGAAGGTTTGCAACGCGTTGCAAAATATCTAGCAACGCGTTGTGGGTCTATTTTTTGAAATACGTCACAGAAATTCATGATTTTGATTGGCCTACACCGCAACGCGTTGCCGAAATGTCGCAACGCGTTGCTACTTTCTCGCAACGCGTTGCTGCAATACGTTATGGCCTTTATGGCTTGCGATAGCCGACAGCAAGAAAGACTCAGAGTTAAAGGACCGGGGCCAAAACACTAATATCATCGTCCCCATAATCCCAGATTTTACCGGAGATGGTCAACATTTTGGTATCTGAAGAAGGCTAACCATTATTCTCACTTACCCTGTGAAATCGTAGGGCTAAAGGATATTTGGTTTGGAAGTTACGAGCGAAAATGTACCCTATTTTGGTCGACCGATATTAATTTTACACAGTAGTCGATGGCTAAGAAATCATGTTTTTATCTCTCACATGAAAACAGGTTGAAATATCGGCGCAAAACTTTACAGATGGGGTTTGGGGTGAAGGCCATTCTATATTTTATATACTTCAATCGGGTCGCCCCCTTTTAATATGTTGTATAATAACCAAAATATAGGCAAAAATTGCACAAAGGTTTCATGCAAATTAGCATGTCTTGCCATGCTTCCTTTTCTCTACCTTTTTAATATGTTGTTTGGGAGGGTTTGTACAGCAAGTTACAGCAAGAAAATCTTCTGTCCAGGTCATACCGTAGATTGTGTGGACTACAACCGCCCAGGGTTGGCTATCATGGCTATAGCGCAAATCATACCACAAATACACGGACTGAAGTTTTTATATACTAATCCCCTCAATTCTTCCTCCACCTACAAAAAAGTAGAGGCTACTCCACTATCAACTGGAATCTAGTAACAGTATAATATGAATAAGTAGTCTTTTCCAGCAGCTGTCCAGCGTACAGAGGTGTTGAAAAAACTATGCCGTCGGTAGGACTCGAACCCGTACACTCCGAATTAATTGAATAGTGCGCTTGCTAACTGAGCTAACAAGCTGGCGGTAGGAGTCAAGCTGGCGTTAGATCAACTATACGGTATAGGTATAGAGTTGATCTATCTGTCAACTATCATTTTTGACAACGTGTTTTCAAATTGCATTTTCTAACAAGTACGGTCATTACCATCGATAAATACTATCAAAAGATAAAATATACCAATAATTTTATTTCATCATGCTAAAAATGAGTCAGGTACTCGAAAAGCGTAAACATTGCAAAATTCTGCTGGAATTTGACAGCATGATCATCACTTTTGCCTTATATCGACCATGGAGAAAGCCGAAAAATGAAATATTTAAGACTTATTCTGCAGTCTGTGGGAACAATTGGTCCTCTCCTGTGTTAATAATAAATCAATTAAAATTGCTAATGAAAACCGCACGAAAAAAATATCGTTCCTCGTACCCACGAGTGCCCATGTCGCATACCAAAGTTCGAACCCTTAAAATTGACCTTATAACGGCTATATGCGTCGTTGGCGTTCCTACTGTTATCCTCTGCATACAGAGCGGATTTACCGGATATCAACAGTGCTATTATTTGCCCGAATAAGTGGAGCATGATGTACATCTACTGGTCACTGATATTTCGATAAAGACATCGTGGTGATTATCATCATCATCATCATCATCATCATCATCACCATCGTCATCGTCATCCTCATCGTCGTCGTCATTATCATCGTCGACGTCGTCAAGGTCCGTCTAGCATTGTAATTTCCAACTTCTCTAGGATACATGGCCAAGCATTTTGATTTTCGTTAATGCGCTCTTTCCCCATGAAATTTTCAACATTTGGAATGGATTTTAAACTGTTAGCAAACTCGCCAGAAAGACGATCAATTGTGGTGTAGTAAGGTATAAACGAATTTCATTGGAATTAAATAAATCCTCAGCTAAATCAAAGCTATAAAAGAGTATGACCGAGATATTCGAGAGTAAAGGTGCTAGATCTAATTTCCAATCTCATATTAATTTTTCAGATGGACAACCACGGAAGAACATCATTTTAGACACAGACTACGATACATACATGGTTCGACACGAATGTTATCAATTCCCCCGAGATCATCCGATAATGTACCAGCAGCGCAACATCGTCATCTCCAGATACTCTATCTTTCCAGACGTCAACCAGATTTTGAAAAGGGCCTACAAGGTCTACAACTCATTTGGAATCAGCACAGATCTGTTTTTATTGCATGACCAAAATGATTGCAAACACATTCATATTTAGTTGGTAAATGCTTGCATTATAGGTGAATTATCTAGGAGTTTTACAATGGGTGGTCGTGTAAATGTTTATTTTTTACAAATACCTACTAATACATGACAGTTACTATTTTATGCTAAAATTTGAATTGAACGGTTGCGGCAAAGGCGAGGGTTAAGACAAGGAGGTCGTAAGCGTAATAGCTTCCTCCATATGTCATCAATTCCCATCCACAAAGCATTATGCCAAGTCTTTGGTCGTGGCTTTTTTGAAATGAACCATTCAAGATCCAGTTTGACTCAGGACGGCTAATTAAATGTCAGCCTGATTACAATGGCAAGCTCCAGATTCTCAACGGTAGCATTTGCACTTTCGACCTTCTTCACTCACGCAACGATTTTATCACAATGTATGACTGTTATCGAAAAGGAAAACTACCCTGACCACTGACCTCTACACATGGATGAGCGGCTGCCGCACAGTGGAATGGTCGCCGAGTGAAAAACAGGAAGTTTGTTTTGGACCTCTACATATGGCGGAAACACTGCATACACCTGCTGCTGGTGCAAACATTGCCACACTATGTTCTATTGTTTGACAATGTGTATGCATTGTTTACCGCCATATTGGAGAGGTCCAAACCAACTTCCAGATGTTTCAATCGGCGACTCTGACGCGCTATCCGGTGTATAGGTCAGTGACCCTGACGAATGCCGGTGTGTGACGTCACCCTTAGTGATATCAGATGACCCCAGATTGACCGCTCGAGGCAGCGTCCATTCTAGAGGGGGTCCTCGAAGACAATCCATGTCAAAAGATTAATTATCAATTACATATCTGTAGAAGAGGCAGTGATGTGATGTGTATCATAATTGGAATGTTTTTTTTTTTTTAACCTTGACATCTAAACCTCTTTGACCTTTGTTTTAAATTTGTAATACAACAGTAAGAGTTGTGGACCTAAGTGATCCCAGATAATCTCCAGATTGACCCGCGACCCTACTTTTTGTAAACGGCCTCAAGTCAATTCTTATGCATAGTAACGCGTCATCATGTAACATAATCTGTAGAAGTAATTGACTATTTTGTAGTTCTCTCCAAGTCCTATTGTTTTGGGAAAGTAAATCTAATTAATTTCATGCACGGGCGTAACGTGTTGACACGTTTTTGTGACCTATCGTGACCTTCTGACACCAATCGATTAGTCAAAAGTTCGCTTTGCCACGTGTAACTCGCTCGTTTGACCAGTTTGGACATTATTATCTTTGATAATGCATAAATAATGGCTAATGCCCTAATAAAAGTGTGGGAAATATCGGATCCAAAAAAAATGGATAATTTACGCCCAATATTTATTTGTCTCTCTTGAGTTTTTAAATATTCGCTTCGACCCTCGTTCTCGCCCATTCCTTTTATTAAAAACTAATGCTCCTAGCATTAAAACATGTCTATTATAACTTCTTCACATTTTATACCAATATCGGCCTGTTGGGATGATCTGAGATATTTATATATTGACAGAAAGAAGAAGAGGCGGACCATAAGATCCAAGAACCTGCAGGCTGCCCCCGTTGTAGAAGTTTGTATAGGCCGCCGGGCTCATAGTCCACCTATGACGGTAAAGTCAAACCCTCGATTAAGTTGACTCTTCGCGCAACTTCAGTTGCACGCTTTTATTCAGTTGTCCTCTATGAAGCCCGGACCAGGCCACTTTTTGTTATCTTTTGGTAACTCAAAAAGTCCCAGAAAACCGTTTTAGGGTGGGTAGTAATTTTTTTTTCGAAACAAGATCCCCTACTTTTTACAAGTCCCCCCCCCCCCCCCCCCCAAAAAATAAATCCTGCGGTGGTCACGGCCCTAGTTGTGAACGTTAGAGGCGTGGACATGTCACATTCGTCTTGCTCGTAACCATGTTGAAGCAATCTCCGATTTACAGTTTTGGTCCGAACGTGATTTCCTACGGCACCGATTAAGCAGTCGGCGACCATGTCATCTGGTAATCGTCGTCATGACGTGGTCTTCCTCAATTGGCCTCAAATGATCCCCTCTAATGATGTCTGAGGATTTTACGACCGGTCAACTCTACGATTCCTAAGGATTGCAAATCCTTCCCTCGGAGTGCAAGCTTTTCGGCGTATATTGACAATGCTAACAGGACGAGGCATAGCCCTAGGGAACTCTCGTGTCAGATTTTGTTGTAACTCGGAAAAACATTAGCCTCGCTGCACCAGGCTTGGAGCAGGGACGTGAACAAACAACAACGCTGGTCTGGCCTTTATAACTCCCAACAAAAGCCATGTTACGTATTCGAAATAGCAAAAATCACTTCAACCTGGGGTAAGTGGGGGACTCATTAATGTAACATTATTTTCATGTTGTTACTGACGGCGTTCAAATAGAAATATGTTTTAAATTGGGTCTGAAAAAAATGGGCAACGGTGTACAATAACCTACGGAACAAAGTATCCGTTACTCCAGCATGTAACAGGAACCAGTGAGATACCGTCAGGTAACAACAACCCGCCGCAAGTCGGAAACCTCTCATACGCCTTGCTTGCTTGCGCATCAATAATACCTCGTGCACCTTGCGTGGGAGAGCGTGTGCCTAGCTGTTAGGGTGCCTGCTCTGGCGCAAATTTTACATCACATTCCCGGTTCGAATCCCGGTGGGTCGTGGCACTTGCTGGATTTATAGTTCGTGTAACTATCAATTCTGATTTGATCTATATACCAGCCTATATTAAATACAAATACCGCTCTCCTCCATGGTTCACTTGGAATGGGCAAATGGATCATAGAAGCATCCGTCCTTCGGAGGGGACGTTAAGCCGGCGGGCCCTTGTACAGAGAGCCACAACTGTACCTGTACATCGCAGTCAGTGTCGAATAAGAGTAGGGTTTAAACCCCTGACTGTCCTAATCCGCCCCATCCTCAATAGCGGGCCATGTTAGGGAGCGTCCGTATCAGGGATACACGCTGCCCCGGATCAGGCACACTAGCTGAACAAATCCTGACCCCACCACAAAGCATTACCAATGACTTGTGGATACGAGCAAACAACCAAACTCGGCACTAAAATTCCGTACGTGATTTTTTACGCTAACTGACAATTTTATTAGAAAAAAAAATGCAATCATTCTCAGCTTGAGAAAATTTTTACCCGAATATCAAAACGTTGCCTTATCGCAGAGTGGAGATGTTAAGCCCTAGCGTATTTACCACATGCGATTCAATCCTTTGCATGTTGCCCATTTGAGTACGAAGCACATGCATTTGGTCATTTTTACACAAATGACCCACTTTCCTGACCCATTGATCTAAAACGTGTGAATACCTCAGAGGCCACAACAATAAGGCGATGCATATACATAAGTGTCGTGTAGCACGCGACTTATTTGGCGTTTTTTTTTAAATATAATAATAGATTGTTTAAATAACCACTGTCATCGAACCCTATCTATAACTCCCCATAATGAACGCGGGACTACCCCTAGTTACCAGGTGAATATGAAGCTTTGGTTCTTTCACACAGTCAACATGTCAGTGCAAATTACCATTTGACGTGCATTATTTTATATCCTATCAGCAAAACCCAAAGCTGAAAATTTGATTTTCGATGCATTCAGCCAAAGCTCGTATTCAAAAGGCCAGCCAGGGGTGGTGGACAAGAGAGACGCATTCAGTACGACATTATACATTCACCTGTCAATGATCCCTGACGCAATCGCTAAACATGGATCGATGACAGCTTATGTAGTGTAGTCTGGAATGTATGAATCTTGTCCACCAACATGTCTGGTGGCGGACGTCATATGAATTACAGGTCTATATACGTTACTCCTAGTAGTAAAAGGACTTTTTGTATATTCTTGGTGTGGCTAATGTGAAGATTATGAAAAAAATTGTCCTGCCTTCTAGCAGCTGCTTGGTCAGATATTCAAGGTAAAAGGTCAATGACCTTTATGCATATAACTACTCACATATTTGTTTCTAAAAAGCACAATGAGGGTATATTCCAAGGTTTTTGGGGGTCAACAAACGCAATTAGCATATAGGAAAAACATAAAATGCACCCTTACTGATTTCAAAAATAGTATTACAATCTGCATGAAAATTATACGTTAACTTCGTACCCTGAAACATTTTTAAGCGGTGATTAAAAACCCATTGGATTTTGTTTTCATTACACAAAGCCTCTGATCCTTTTGATTTGATTAAGGTGGGTTGGTAAGGGTCTCCTCTTCACTGATACCAAAAATTGTTCCCAATAGCCTCTATTGATGTCCTAGTAATGTTTCAATGATGAGTTAGAATCATGGGAAACCTTGATTTCCCGATGCTGCTCGAAAGGAAAGAGTTTTATAACCTTCCAAGGAGGTTTTAAGTGCATTATAAAACATATATTTCTTTATAGAGATGAAAAGCAAAAATATAAGGTAGAAACCACCCTTCCTCCGAAACTTTGACAGGTGTCTACTACTAAAGGTAGAGTGGCGTCGCGTTCTGACAGGATTATAAGATCATTAACTTATGTAGTTACCCATATGAGTCTGTGCAAAACCTTGGTGTCACCCTTGATGGGTCTCTTATATGTCCTATCATAATACAATTTGGAGAACTGTAATTTTCATTGCGCCAACCTATGGCGAATACCCCGCGTTTCATTACTAAAGATGCTTGTCATCATGCCGTCCGAGGAGTGGTCCTCCGCCTCGATCTATGCGCGCCAATCTGAATCAAGCGCCACTCCAGCGTCACGGGCTTAGTCTTTCTTGTGACGAGCCAGTCGTCGGCTGGGTTGACTTGACTCTTTCTTGGTTACCTATGAAAGAGCGTATTCGTTACAAGATTGTTTTATTCATTTACAGGTATCAATGGTGAGGCTACTTTATACCCAATTGTTTATTAGGCCAAAAGAAAATATAGTCATTGAAGTATTTGAGAAGAAATTCAACGTTTGTAGCTTTGTTTTAGCAATACCCTAACCCCAAAATGTTTACCAACGGCTTTATGGCTATAGACTACCATAGAAATGGCACTGCCCTCCCCCTCCACCCCCCCCCCCCGTGTACACTTTCTCACTGCTGCATTATCTAAAGTGAATTGATGTAATCAGAATACACGCATTTCATATTAGGAGTCCTCCTCGCATCGCACCCCCCCCCCCCCCGCGTCTATCGCAAATTCGTTTTGCGATAGTGTCTTCATTCTTTTGATACACTCTAAATAGAAACGTTCGTCTTCGAACTTTTTTATTCTTATGAAACCTCACTCAAAATGGTTCCAAAGTGATTTTCAAGCTTTCAGACTTTTTAATCGCTTCTTTATAGAACCTATTTGAAAGAAGGGTTTATTATGAGACAAAAAGTTGAGGAGTAAAATTTTTCTTTAGAGTGTACAGTTCTTGGTTTTATGTTCAATGTGCGTGCGTGCGTAGCAAAAAGATTAAGCTTTGAAAATGATGCCTAAAGGTATTATTTATAACATGGTGAAATTTATTTTGTGATATTTTATTAGAAAAATAATTATAAATTTAGGATTGAGGTTTCATTTAATTTTAATTATATTTACGATATAGAGGTATAAATGCACAATTCCACTTTCTGTTAAGGTGGTATTGTTCAATTATTTTATAACCGGCGAAAAATAACAAGTGGCTTTTTATTCGGCTCATGGCGGCTAACAGCATTTTCGGAAAAATCCTGGGTGTATCAAGTTACGGCTTCTTTTAAAACATGAGTATTTGCCGAACGGACAGTAGTACTTCGCTGAAAGTCACACAAATGTGCAAAATAATCATTTAAAATAGCTAGATGTTTTTTGTAGAAGAAATGGTTAAAATGTTGTTGTGTTCGAAGGGGCGCAACACACTAAATCACCAAGCATTTCATGTAATGTTTTCCTCGGTAAAAAACAGCTAATATTGAGATGTTTAACGGTCCTGTGCGAGTTTGTGAACATCTGTAGTGCCATATTAGTTTCAAATAAAATGTACAGGTTTTTAACACATTGGAACGATTAAATTTAAAATTTTGATTTTCAAGGGGAAGTAGGCCCTCGGTTGAAAATGCGTCCGTAAATGTCGTAATGAAGTGGCAGGCCCTCGAAAACAGGTGGAAATGGAACTGTCGCTATTTAGGGTCTAGTATCGGAAAAAAACGAACGGGAAGACCCCCCATCCATTGAAACATATGTTAGTTTCATCGATTTACAATCCATTGATATATAACTTGTATGCCAAAAAAAAAAATTTACATGCCGCTTGAGTTCGAAATCTCGATTTAAAAACAGGTATATTTACGTGTAGTTCAATGGGAGCGTTATTCGATGGTGTGCGCCCTTGAAAACACATACTGCGGACGCACAGGAAGTTAGAGAAATCCTGCTTTCGCCCATAAAATCTCATTTTGCTGAAATATAACCAATCCTTAAAAACATACCCCGGATTAATAAAAAAGATACAAAATCTGTCCGTATGGCCTATCCTTTTGGTGCGTACATGTGAAACTCGGCTTGGCCGTCGGGCTAGGGCGACGAGAGGAAAAGGGGTAGATGAAAGGATGCACCTTTCGGTTTCCCAGCTATGCTATTTTCTATACCTCTCACTATCCCTTTATATCTATTTTTTATACCTAAAAGGTTTGAAAATGGGTTGCAACCTAGTTTGACCCGTGGCTGAGCTTTTCGAAATGCCATACAGGTGCTCCACACTGATTAACTTGTAATGTTGGCCTAATCGTCCAGTATGATCCCCACGGGGGGGGGGGTGGGGCAAAAATGGGTATCATTAATGTGTACACCCCCTCTCTTTCCATCACCATCGCTGTCACCAAAAAGATCCCGTCTTTTTTTCAAACCATTCTTTACAGAACCACCCAAGGACACATTCTTATTTTCCACTTTCTCTCTCCCCAAAAGAACCCTGTTCTTTCTCATTTTAATTATCAACTGAGTTGCTACTTTTATTATAGTTAGGCCTCCACTATGTTTTTGTGTCTGAGGAATGTAGATCAAGACTCCCTTCTTTCTGATCGTACTCGGTCTCTCAATTCCACGGATCTAAATTAAAAGATGGTGAGCGCTCCTTCCTGTTGCGCACCAAGAAACCTGGAACCGAGTGCCGACGATTTAGAAGTGCGGATTCTGTTGGTCTTCAACGAAAGTTCATAGCTTTCCTCGTTAACATGTTTCTCTTTGTTTCGTATATTCACTTCTATTTTTGTTAAAGCGCTCCGTTCCTTGGGAGCGCTATATAAATGATCGTGTAAAATAAAATAAGTATTTTCTAAAAAATTGATCTTGTACACTATGATTGGTCCCCAAGAGTAGAGTGCAGCCATGTAGGTTTCAGTTTACGTGTTTTAACTGCCTAGAATTGAAAAAACAAACACCCTTGTGAGGTGCTGGTAAACACCCCCCCAAGTAAGACGAAGGACCCTCAATGGTGCCACTCATAATTATGAGGCAAGGAGGCACACTCAGCCTACCTGTGGCCCTCAAAACCCTGACAACGGATGCGTTTAAACACCCCGACGACGGATGCGTTTTAGTTGGGGTGGGGACTCATTACTATCTCTTAGGGCGGGCCGTGACCAGTCTACTAGGCTCGCCAACACTTAAACGTCCTCGAGTTGTTCTCCGTTCTTTCTGGCGTTTCGGCGTTGGGTTACCTTGGTCAGGGGAAGGCGCTGTGGTCAGCTGACGACAAATGATGGTTGTGGGACATACATACTACATTTACATACCTACATTAATAAGTACAGTACATACATACATACAGACATACGACATACCTACAGACAGACAGACAGTACAGACAGACATTACATACATACATACATACATATCATACATAATAGACAGACATACATACTACAGAAATACATACAGACATACAAATAGAGTAACAAATTCTTAAAAATTTAAAAAAAGAAAAAACCTAAAAAATTAAAAAAAAAAAAACAAACATTACATACATACATACTACTACATAAATACATGCATTTACATACATACATACATGCATTACATAAGAAGGGATGGGGTGTCATCAGTCCCGGCCTATCAAGGATTATTCTTTGGCTACTCATTTGTGGTGCCGAGGATGGGACATCAGGCTGATTGCCTCCAATATACCGGGAGTGGAAAATAGTCGCCCAGGAGGGTCCCTAATCCAGACCAAGCCAAAGGTCAAGAGGGCTGTCGGTGGAGTGCAGCTCCTCGTGGCAGTTTGCTGCACAATCTTCTAGAGGGTTGGACCGTCCACATGTGGACCTGTTCGCCTCAGTCATGAATAGGCAACTTGTAGCATATTACTTTGAACTCCGGAATGGTAAGGATGATCGCTTCTGCTTGATCATAGCTGGTACCAGGTCGCCATGAACACAAGGGTCCTCGAGCGGCTCTGTCCCAAGCCTGCCTGGTTCTGCTGTAGCCCCATTGTGCCCACGGCAGCTGTGGTTTCCAGGCTGCTAGGATCTGCTTGTAGGGAACAGATCCGGATTCCAAAGCTCGAGGGGAACCTGGTAAGAGGTCCTCCAGCCGACGCGTTCTTTCCGGAGTGGACCATCACGCTCCGGACCTGTCTGGTGCATTTCTACAGAGTGTACACTGGTTTAGATATGGCAAAATATAAAAAGGGGAAAATGTGTTTTAAAGTATACATGATTACCATCCTGTTCAGTACTTTCAAGGTTTCAGGAAAGGTTATAGTTTGCCCTATCTGAGTGTTAAGTACAGAGTTACAACGGTAATAAACGGGTTCAAGGTCAACGGGGGTAACATTCAGATTCATCGGTTTGTTCTAAAAATAGTGCCAATTGTTCGTCTTACTGTACCGAAGCCGAAAATATAAAGGTGGTGTTTGTCAAGACGTTTGAAAATAATTAAGAGGCAAATATGGCCATGGTCCACAGGGCTAAGGGAGCCGCCAGTCATATCTCTAAAATGAACAATTAAACACCAGTTTCAACAAAATCGGACCATTCTATAAATAATGACCTTGAAACTTTCTGAGCCTAGTACTAAAACAATAGGCGTAAATATGGCCAAAAACTCATACCTTTTTAGAAACTTTCTGAGCAGCGACAGATGGATAAATTTTTAACAATTTAAACACTTTTATGTATACCCCTGTAAAATTTTGCCCCCTTATAAAACCCCCAAGAACACATTTAAAAAAATGACCACCCATGATTTTACGAAACTTTCTCCAGCAATGCTGTATTGGAGTGTATTGGAGTGGTCAACATTTTGGTATCAGAAGAAAGCTACTATTTTTCTCATTTACCCTGTAAATCCTAGAGCCAAAGGATGTTTAGTTTGGAAGTTATGAACGAAAATATGCCCCATTTTGGTCGACCAATATTAATTTTACACAGTACTCTATGGGGCTTACAAAATCACGTTTTTAGCTCTTGCATCAAAACGGATTGAAATATCGGCGTGAAACTTTACAAATGGGGTTTTGGAGTGAAGGCCAATATATCAAGGTGAAAACTTCATATCCTTAAATGCGGGCCATCCCCCTTTAAGGAAACGCACCGGTAAATAATCGTCCCATTGGAAGACGTTAAAACACGTTTTTCTCTGATTGTTTTCAGGCATTTCCTACACGATCTGGAATATTTTATGATAACCATCCGATTGCTAATCGATGAAAGTTTAATACATCATCAAAGTCCCTAGAGGAAAATGATTACTAACCTGACAATCCACGAAAACAGCTTGTTTGACCTAGGTCAATTTAACCCTAAATCAAGACAAGGGTCCTCTCCGTGATTTTTGGAAATTGCAAACAAGTGCAGTTAAGGGATGTTAAGGATATTTTTTTTCAATTTTTTAGGGGGTCTTCAGCCTCATATTGTCATTTTTCAGGCTTTAAATGGTCTATAGTGTGTTAGCGTTGTGCCTTGAAGAGCTTTGAAGGGCGACGAGTTTTTGATAAGCAAATGCCATTGATAAGTCTTATAATTCTCCCTACATATCGCAAGCACGACTTTATGGCTCAATATGTAGAGTTCCTTGCAATTTAGGGAGGATACTTATCGCGATACACACATATTGCTGACACTTGCTCACGATTCTCCCTACCTGATGATGGCAGTTTGTGGCAATTTCTGGAACAAGGATGCTGATATTACTGCCAGCATTTACCAAACTTGAATAGCATGTTGTCATCAGCTCACAGACCATTGCTATTTTATATGTGCTAATCCCGGCTAATCCATCTTTTACTTGCCAGATCAATATCTTACTACAAGCCTAAAGTACAATGCCTGAATCCCGGTCTGAATGCTTTTGAATTGTGCCGCAAAACATGCCAGATACACTGTAAATTCTGTCAGGGATGTGAACACCTTGCTTTTCTGTTCCAGAAATTGCCACAAACTGCCACCTCCCACTTGAATTCTGTCCTGTCTTTACGTTTTTACAAATGTAACATCCCAATGTTTTCAAAACTCGTGGAAGTTATTTCAGTAAGGTTCCTTTCATTATGTCATTTGTTCATGCCATTATGTCTTGAGGCTTAAAGACGCTGTCGTTATAAAAAGTTCCCAAGAATGTTTACAACAAACAAACTCAGATTCCCCTTCCCCAATGTAACAGATTATCAAAAGCTGTAAATCTTTTCTCTGTTAAAGCGGATGAAAAATTGACCAAATGATGCGTTTGTCGAGTGCATACATTCACCAGCTCAGTTGATATGCTATTGGCGTGTGCATGGCGTATACCCGGGGGATGGGGGATATATCCCCCCCAATATTTTGGTGAGGGGATGGTCAATACGATCATCCCCCCCAATGTTGATGCCCGTAGTTCATGGGTTTTTGACCAAAAATAACCTCATATTTTACCATAATAGTTTTAAAAGGCAAATTTTCGCGCGCTTCGCGCACATTTTGTTCTAATTACAAGACATTTAACATTTTAGCTTTAAATGGCAAAATTTTTCCGCGCTTCGCCCGCACATGTGCTAGTAATGTATCTTTTCAGCAAAACCCCGTTTCATTCATTAAATTTTCAGCAACCCCATTCACAATGTCCAATAAGAAATTTTACGCCCATGGGCGTGGATGGCACTGTATACACCTTTTTTTTAAAGTTATTTAAATCATTACCTTCTGGTGATTTTTCAATCGTCAAAAATGAAATTAAATTTTGAGGTGCACTCGTCATCCGCAGGCCCGTGGGAGAGTCTGGCCCGAAATCATGCTCAGGACCTGGACCAGTTATGATCTATAAGGCCAGCTATTCAAATATTTTTCTACTCAATCCAAAACTCTGATGTTTTTTATGATTCCCCCCCAATCTCTAACTCTAAAATACAAATAAAATGCATAAACTACAATTTGTTTGTGGAGTGGATTCGAACCCACGACCTTTTAAGATAAAAAACAAGAGCCCACAGCCACACCGCCCACGCAATTCCGAGCCGGCAGTGAAGATCGTTTCTTTTAATACTTCAATACTAAACATTAACGATAAAAAGCGCACACATTTAATAATGAATAGTGGCCCCCTATGAGAAGAGTTGAAAATATATTTTGCTCTGGAGCATGATTTCGGGCCAAAATTCCAAGAAATCCACCGCAGGGAGAGTAATCTGTGCCGATAGAGCCCGGAAATTGCCAACGAGCTGTCTTCGGCGTTTGTGGAGAAGACACTATGGAATCAACGTTTCCTGTCAAACTGTAAATCGGAGTTTGCTTCAACATAGGCTACCGTGTGTACACAGAGGGGGAAATACTTTATTAAATTAATAAAGTGGCGCACCCCTCACAAAAAAAAATCTAGTAGTAATATGGAGTAATGTTTCATGAGAAGAAGCCACTTGTTATCACTTGCACAAGTTGTTCGTTTTGCAGGGGGAAAGGCCAGTTTGTCTAACCAAAGATGCTGACATAAATTCCTCCAATTCAGCAGCCTGGTAGCACTTTTGAGAAGCAGGGTTTCCGGGAGTGTTCCTAGAACTAATATCTCAAAATCTCTAAAGGTGAAAATTTATTCTGATGGGTATTTAAAACGTCAATATAAAGTGTGTAGTTTAGGAATATATAAATAGCTTTTTAAAGTAATAATTATTTTAGTTATTTAAATTTATGTGGTATCTTGAGTAGGGGTGGCGCCCCCGATGTGTTGAAGGGGGGGGGGGCTTCAGGTTTTTTCCCCAGCTTGCTAAAAAACCCCTTTTGGTGCAAAATTACTTATTGTAATATTGTCCAATTGACATTTCGCTACTTTCATCCAAAAACAAACATCCACCGGGGTGTATGGAATGAGATACAGGGGTGATCCCACAAGTTTTTGAATTGGGGGGGGGGGGGGTGGGAGGGGGCAACCCCCCACCCCCCCTTCGTGAAGAGAAGTACCAAAACGACTAACACAACATAGGAAACCACAGACATTGATTTGAGACCAATATAGAGCTACGGTCCCCTCACCCCATGGGGAATTGCCACTTAGTAGACCATTTCCAATTGATACCAAAAAAATGAGTACCAACATGCCTAGCATTAAGTCACAAATGACGTCATATAAAAGTTCGCATGTCCAGCAAAAAATGCCAATGTCAATAGACACACACACTGTGAAAAATTCAATTTTTCGCCAAAAAGGTTAGGAAAATCAGATTTTCATGCGGTTTTTGACTCGAACTTGGATGGGAAATGACAAGTTTTATATAATGAAGCTTTTAGAGCTATAATAAGGTGTTTGAGTCGCTAAAATTGTGAAATATCAATTTTCCACCCTATATTTTCAACTCGGACTTTCCTCAACATATGAAATCATGGTGACGTCATAATTGTGAGTTTACCTATTTGGTCAATGGAAAGAAGAAACACTAGCTATCTTGGTACCAAATTACAGGAATCAGGTGTTCAGTAACACGAAAATCACAGGGGGGAGTGGTCACCCCCCCCCCCGGAGTTGTGTTACAAAAAGTGGCTCAGGTAGAAAAGGGTTAAATGAAAAAAATTTTAAAAACTGGGAGGAGAGGAAATTGTAGATGGGGGGGAAGGGTATTTTTTAAACAAATCCCACAGTGCATTGCAAATGTGCCTATGTTGTAATGAAGTGTAGAAAACAACACGTAAAAAGTGAATTTGCAGGCTAAATGAGTGTAGGGGTAGATTGTTAAGAATATGATTTTAGAGGGATCAAACGACCTTATTGGGGTGTCGAAATTCCACATTACTGGTGCATTGTGGATGGTTCAATACCCCCTATGTGAGAGGGAGCCTTATAA
This sequence comes from Ophioderma brevispina, assembly GCA_023653785.1. NCBI lineage: Eukaryota > Metazoa > Echinodermata > Ophiuroidea > Amphilepidida > Ophiodermatidae > Ophioderma > Ophioderma brevispina. The sequence goes on from JAMKCH010050738.1 coordinate 27,876, forward strand.
ACAGTTTAGTTCAGGACCCTTCATTTTCTTTTAATTAATGAAATACAGCTTATTCACCCACATGAAGTAAGTCCGTAAGATGGGGCTCAATTCAGGTGGGATTGATTTCTGATTACCTCTGGCGTTGGGTTGGAGTAGGGCGGGTTAGAGTGGGTAATGATGGGGGTGGGGTGAGATATAATTTTAAGAAGAAAAACACATTTCTCCACCAAGGACAAAAATGTTTACGTGATTATAGTAACCTTGATGTGTACAATTGGGTAACATATAATGGATATATGTGTATCGGGTGGAGTGGGGAAGTGGGGAAGGGTTGGAGATGTCAAGTTAAAGACATGCTAGACATTCTAATGAAATCATCAAAAATGTGGTTATAAAATTATAGAGGTAAATCAAAGTAGGGGATGTAAATTCTATGGAGCATACGCCTACTGTACAAAACGATTACATATCGCTTCTTCTCTCTCTCTCTCATTTGAACTCATGGCTTAGGGAGGGGTAATATGTTCCCAGAGGGGACGATTTGAAGGATTTGTTGGAGCAAAACGAAAACATTTGAAAAGCGACGAGGGGAATATGAAAAGGTACACACACTTCTCGACAAAAACGTACACGCACTGGATTACAGATAGAGTATAGTTCCGCAACATCACGCAATAATTGCGTGTGCCAGACCAAAATTGTATATTCAGATAGCCACACAAAAAAACCTGCCCTTTGGGCAAATTCGGTCCAACAGGTTCTACTTTCTATCCAAAGGCTGCCTGATTGCACTCAAAATTTAGCGGACACGGATGTTTTGGGTGATATATGCTGTGGCGTAACGGGAACCTTTGCAAAATGAGGGGGGGGGGGGGGAAGAAGGGGTGCCGGAGGTCATTTTAAGGGGGAAATTTGGGGCCTTCTCTATAGACACTGTACAAAAAGGTAATTTCATTTGGGGAGCGGGCAGAGGGAGAGGATTCTGAGCAGGAACCACCCCCTATTTTTTTCTGATGATTTTGGGATATTCAGAACAAAGTACATCTTGAGTTCTATCAGTGCTTTCAGGCATTGCACCTTCAGTGACTCGGAGAGACACACACGCACAAATAGTGAATAAGGCTCTGCTGGGCAACAGCACCTGCGCATTACCAAAGAATCACACAGACTGAGGCTGACAGAGACTTCGTGCTCCGTGGACCTTTCTGTCGGACACGCGCTAAACTCTGCAGCTCCCCATGCAACACTTACAGACATGGAATTAATGGCCTGGCTAGAAACTCCCAGACCAGACAACTCCAATATTACACCTATGACAGATCTACCACCTGGTAGCAATCTTCCACGCAAGAATGGGTCACCTATTAAACCGGATTTTCACTGGAGTCGGTCGCTTCAAAGCAATATGCACCAATGGGAGCTGCGGCCATCTCCAGCCTGCCAATGTCGTTATGGTCTTTCATCACAGTCTGCGGATCACATTCTCATGAGTGACCCTACCTTTCGTCCACCGGTTGGATATAGACTTCTCAACCCCAACCAATCAACAGATGCGCTGGCTCACCGTTAACAACAAATCGCTGCTACCTCATACGCAAGATAAGAAGATAAAGGCCACAACACAAAACAGTTCGGCAATTGCCATTTCACAAACAAAATGGTATTCGTTGACAAGGTATTAAACTCTGCAGGCTAAGCACGAATCGGTTCACATCAACGATGGGCAGATGACATATATTTTTTATTTTTTGGCAATGCAGTGCCGCTCGATTCCTTCTCGGCCAATGAAATTCCGCCTCAACACCACAAAATACACTGTTCTTTCGCGACTTGGTCGTCCACCTATCTGTGGATGGCTTTATTCACCCTCTACATCATGCAGGAAGTAAAGTTACATAATGCACTTTCCCGACCTTTTTTGAGGTACAGAAGACGACATGATTACTTTGTCGACACGATCACAACAGCTGATCAGGCTCGTACTCACGGATTGTGTGCACTTGTGCCGCGGTTTCTCCGATAAAGTGTTCAAAAACGATTTTTCGTGTCGCTCACAGTTCATATAGTTAAGCATGTTTTGACTCGTTAAGAATGAATGCTTATTAATTTAAAATTATATTAAGAGTTATGCTTTCAAAATGATCTGACCAGAAGTTGGAACCCAGGCAAGAAAGTATCAAAGCCATAAGGCTTGCTGCTGCATAATCTGTTTTTCGCCATGTCGCCAGCCAAATACATTCTTTAAAATGGTCATGACCTCGTTACCACAAAAGCGCTATCACAGGTTAACATGACATTTTTATTGCTTCTATTATGCCCTATTTTAAAGTTCAAAAACACGATTAATATTGGGTTATTAAGTTTCGTAAGAGTCTCTGAGAGCATGTCCATATCACAGAGAGATACGTTACCATAATTCAACGTGATACAAAATTGGCAAAATAACAGGTAGAAGAATGTTCCAATATGCGATAATCAAGCAAGTTTTTAAGTTATATTATAATGTTTTGCATAGAAATCGGGTTTGAAGTAACAATTTCCAGGCGGTAAATGAAAGAAATCCCTTCATGTACGTTCATACAGCGAAAGATTACGTTACCTACATACCGCAGCGATCTGTAAACACCGTGACAATAAAGGTCGAATAACCCCACCATGCTTAGATGATGGTAAAATGATAAGATATAGAGATTAAGGCGGTAAAGTATTAAGAAAAGGCACGAGTACGAAAAAGGCTCGGCCAAGATACGTTACCCACATTTTTAAACGTTACTTTTCGTGTTGACGTTAGGCATATACTAAAAATCGGATATTTTTTAAGCTCCCCATGCAATATTCGTGTATCTGAAAATAGTAAAGTTTACGATTTTTAATGATTTAAGGAATCATTAATGTGATATTTGGTCAGTTTGGAGACCAAACTTGACACTTTAACGAAGAATGGCCCTTAAACAACATTCGTACACACATTACGATTTAGTGTAATCGCGGAAGTAAGCAAATATTGATAACAGAGTTTAATATGTGATAGATTTCACAAGAAATTGGGCAATTTATAATTATTTTTGAGGGAAAACGTGCACATACTAGAGGTGAGAACACCGTAGAACTGAGTTTTCTAATTTTACAAGAAATATCTCGCAACATTATGTACTTCCCGGGGTGCGATACCTTTTGTAAACGATACGGGATCTGCCGGGGCCTGCATGGTTATCGAGCAAGACAAATCTCAAACCCTAACCGTCCACCACAGGTGTTCGATATCGCTGGGCAGGCGAGCACAGAAGATTACAGCTAGGATATGACGAGTGTGTCTTTATGGACGAGAGCCTCTACATCATTGACCTTCAAGATGGAAGACAAGGATTCGTCGATTACGTGGTGAGACCCCAAGTTGAATGTATTCAGGATCGACTCAAGGTGGTGGCGGCTCAGTGATGGTATGGGCCGGTATTTATTATGGAGGAAAAACGTCACTGGGGGTGCCAGATGGAAATGAACCCGTCGTGTACCTGGACATGGAAAACATGCCTGCCACATGCAAAGAAGGATTTATACAAACACATTTCGGCTGCAAGGTCGACAGCAGCCCACGCGCACAGGGCCGCTGTAGTGCGGACAATTCTGGGCAGAGGGGTGGAGCATCTACAACGGCCTGTTCCATCCCCTGATAGGAACCTATAGAGCAGGGGAATGCCTAGGGCCGAGCCATCAATGACAGGCGCAATCTTCCTCAAACTCCATAGGAGTTAGCTCATGGGATGAGGGGATGCTTGCCGATGAACATCAGAAACAATCTTGACAATATTGGGGACAGTATGCCTGCGAGTCTTGACGCACTTGATTCATGGATGGGGTGGTTATACTCGATATTAGTGTCTGATTGACATTTAAATCAGTACATTTCGATGCATGAAATCGCCCAAAAAATGTGTTATCTGTAAAACTGACTGATGTGAAAAAAAATCCTCAAATCTGCAGTTCAAATGCCTCCTTTTCCTTTCAGGCTAAAGACACAGTTCGGAAAGGGTTATTGTGGACTAAGTTCATGGTGATATGTTCGGAAGAGCCTGATTCTGATTAAGTAGTGTAACGATAATATACTGGATGTCATAATAACTCACTAGGTAAGAATCATTCCATATAAAGTGGTAAAAATATTTTATTCCAACTTTATGGGCAACAGTGTATGCATGGGTTGGAAGGTCTAAGCAATATTAAGTCATAGATCGGGGGTGCTTCAACCTACCACATTTTCAGCATGAAACCGAAGCTGAACGCGTTCTTTTTAAGCATAACCAAGCCCATAAAACAACCTCATAGTCTCCGGCAACGTTCATGATCAATCGATTCTTATTATAGAGTTGCAATAAGTAGTTTCACGCAATACTATTGATTCAACAACAGTTTTCTGTCAGTTCGGTTAGATTGAAACTAGATATATTACTGGTTCGAATTCTCTTGAAACATTACTTTGATTTAATCATTCTTAATATTTTTAGAGTAAAGGAAGTTAGAATCAACTATAACATCGGCGAATTAAAATACATCAGTATAGCTCTTAAATTCCTAAATGCCATTTTTGTTACCTTTCAAAAATCACGGAGTGGACCCCTGCCTTGTGTTTAGGGAGAAATTGCTCCTAGATATAACAAGAAAAATAACGCTACCTCCCTTTTTTGTGGTGATCGTCAGGTTGGTAGTCAATTTCCTCCAGGGACGTAAGGGATATGGTTTATAGCAGCGTTGATTGTACTAAAATTATCGCAAGCTGGACAACTTTGCACGGACGCTGGCGCTTCGATACCTTGCACTTTCTCCCCTTGAATTTTTCGCTTCCTTGCACTTTCGCCCCTTTCACTTTCGCAAACGTGACACTCTGTTATTACTCGCAAGCTTAAGCGGGATACATTCGATGAAATGCTTGTGTTTATGCATCAATAACGTCATTTCGTCAAAGTTCAACATCGGTTAAAGTAACTGTGTGATCAGGTTGTCCTATGTCAGCAATAATTTCTCCAGGAGTTTATTCCGTAGAAAAAAAAAAGCATGGATCAACCTTTAATAAACAACACCATTTGAGTGTTACGGAGGCGAAATTGTACGGAACGCAAGGGTAAGAAAGCAAAAGGTTGAAAGGTTCAAAAGTGTGGTGGTGCAGTGATCGTGAGAAAGGTGTCATTAGAAGTGGGTTATCCTTATGGACACATCCTTGAATGACAACAGCAGTTAGCTTGTGTCAATCATTCACGCGTGGATGTGTTTTATCAGTGATTAAAAATGCTGGAATCAACTTACTTATTTGACGAAATGTAGAGAGGTTATTTATGTTCTTTTCCTAAATAGTGATCTATATGTTATGACGTCTCGTTAGACGTCAAAGGTCAGAAATACCTTCAAACACAAATAAATGAGTCTGTGCACAAGTGATCTGAATTTATAGAATAAAACAGATTAATGATTTTATTCCCACCCGTTTGGATCAAGACTTTGGTATGGTCCAAAGCACAATTATCTATACAATTCAAATTTACACTTAAAAGTGTCTATTTACTCGAAGAGTTGATTTATGTCTCCAACTAAAAGTAGCGTTGTAGTTCAACGATGATATGTCCTCACAGCGAAGACAATCCAAAATGACAGCGCATAGTTCACATATCCATGGTATATTCTGCGAATCTTCATGAGGTCTTGGAAGATAATTTTGTCAAGCAGTTCAAGACGACGGGGTTAACCTCGACGACACTAAATTTTGCAATACAATCCAGGTATTCTACCACCACCAGTCTGTCGCTAATGTCCTAATTAGGACCACAAACTGGAATCACCCTTTTGATTCCAAAACAAAAAAGCTCGTTGCTTAAAAGACGACAGCCAAACAGTTTAATTAGTTTTAAGCTCGGCGGTCTCCAAAAAAATTTATCCTGGCCACTATGTATAACCACAAATCTCCATAGATTACAACTAGCTATAAATATACTGATAGCTTCAGAGCTCTGGTATAGCTCCTGATTACAATTGCTGGCCTCAGTGACTGCTCAAATCTCTATTATATATTGACTTCACAACGTTCCCAAGTCTGAAAATAGCTTTACATCATGCAGAAACAGAAGTTTGCACTGTCAATCAGATTTCACATAAATTACATTCATCTACATTACCTCACCTCACAATTGTAAACTTCATGGGGAATTCACTATTTTGCAACATGTTTGATCTCAAAGCATAAACAGTTGACTCAGTTTCTAGTTTACCTCTTGGGTGAATTCACCATTTCTCCTCTTGTGCAATCTATCTAATAGGGGCATCTTGCACAAAAACACTAGGAATAACCTGCTCTCTTTTTATCATAAAACAAAGCTACTTTCCCGTGAGAATATTTCCAAATAAAATTGAGAAAATAATATTTTATTCAAAATGTGAGGGTAATATAACAATACATAATATGCTACAATATCAGAGGGTAGCACTTGCACGAGTTTAAAAAAAATACCATGGCAATGTTTTTTTTGGTGCCATTGTAACCACGCAAGGCTTAACACTAGAACGGATTTAACTAAATAACCAAACACATTACCGGGACGAAACTTGAGTGGAATAATGTGCATGAGCCAAATGCACAGTGAACCATGAAGACCAATCACATAATTTCACAGCGTATTTTGAATTTGGAACAAAATTGTGTAAATCAGCCTTCATGGCTCACTAGCACTATACAGAGTGGTCCAAAAAAAGATTTACACTTTTATATCTGCAAATTTCTCAAGAGTGGGTGGACATATCACAATTTTTTGAAGATATTTATTAAGCACAATATCTTGTTAGAACCTGGTGAAAACGGCGTTGAATACAAAGCTCAAATAACAAAATGGCGGTCATGTAGCGAAAAATGGTCAAAACCACTTTGCACACACGTAAGTCTATGGGGCAACCATTATGGTTAACAGAATTCAATACCATTGCGTGAACTGTGGCATACTCACTTGACAAACTACTGACCACCTTTCGAGTTTTTGTGATGTGTTTACCATTTGAAAATGAATGAGAGAATATCTCAACCATTAAACTGAACTTGGAATGCACAATTAGCATAATAATTAAGTTGATTTCAATTGGGAAGGATTTAAAATTGAAAGAGACTTGCATGTTTTTCTTGTGACTCTGCTTGTACATTTCAAAATTTGCATGGTTTGGGACAAGATCATAAAGAAGAAACATTGCAACCGTTTTATTTTTTAAATTTATAAGGGAAACTTGAAATAATTTGAGGTGCCATAATTCTTATCTTTATGGTTATTATTAAATACCAAGTCCCATGACAGGGTGCATTGTTCAGTGTGTACGTGTGTGTAATCAATCTTGGATATAATTCGTGACCGCCAACAGAGTGCCATAGACTTACGTGTGTGCAAAGTGGTTTTTGCTCTTTTTTCTCTAGGTGGCGGCCATTTTGTCATTTCAGCTTTGTTTTCAATGCCGTTTTCACCAGGTTCGAGCAAGATATTGTAGTTAATAAATACCCTCAAACTATTTTGATATGTCTACCCACTTTTGAGAATTTTGTAGACAAAAAAGTGTACACTTTTTTTGGACCACTCTGTATTTGCTTAATTAGTGTACCAAATTTCGTGTTTAATAGCATGTAGCGTTCTTTAGCTACGTTCGTTTTCGGTTTGGTTGTTTGCACATATATAGACCTCGAAACCTTTTTGACAACATTGAGAGCGCTTCTAATGTGAAATATGTAATCAGACGATGGCGACCGAGTCTCTTTCAATATAGCAACATACAAAACTAATCAAAATAGTTAAACGGCAATAAAGACACAAACACAAACCGATGTAGGCGCTTTGATGTGGGTGGTCATTGGCAGGGGGTGGACACGACCTGCTCGATTTGGGCATTGGGGATTTTCAAACGGTAATTGGGAAACTGCTACGTGCATTTACTATGGCAGTCTCGGTCCAATTTACAAAATCACCTCTTAAACCTTCGTTCAACAAATCTTAGTAATATCATGATAATTTTGGAATAAATTATTGACTTCAAAATCGGTCGGGGTTAGTGGATTAAAGCCGCTGCAAAATAGATTTGAATATTCGTGACCAGATAGTCTTAGTCGAGTCTCCGTCCAATACGCGTAAGAGCGCACTCCTACCGGCTCGCGCCGGATGTCGATGCCGATTTGAATTTACTGTTGCTGTTAGGATGGCATGTCCTACCCCCTGATCACCAACATACGACCTCGTCCTCGTCCGCTATCATACAAAACAAAATCAGAAATAACCTTAACAGTGAAGTTGATACTTCGTTTCCAACGGTTTTGGAATGAGACAATATATTTCTTGACAAAGATAAACAGAATTTCCGTCAAGATTTCGCTTTTACGTGTTAACCCTAAAAGAGCCGGTGTGAAAGCAGATATAGTCCGGCGGGAGCCATAGTCCGGGGCTCCATAGACGATAACGGAATAAAGCGTGAAACTAATGTTACGTGAAGAGTCAACTGAATCGATTGCCCTTTTGTTCACTATTGTTCCCGGACTATGAGTACGCCGGACAAAAAAAAAAAAAAAAAAAAAAAAAAAATTGGACCCATCTCACCGCCGGGGGGGGGGGGTTCGGAAACGGATTGATGAACTATCATATGTGTGGTACCAATGGATAGCTATGACCCTCCCGAGTCCATTGATACCAAAAAAAGTACAAACATACGGTGTTTGAGTCGCTAAAATTGTGAAATATCAATTTTCCACCCAAAATTCAACTCACATAGTGACGTCAAACATGACGTCATGCCAAAACGCAAAGAATTCATGGTTTTTCGCCATTTTTTCAAGCAAAGTTGGATTTTTTGACCATGATGTGTGTCAAAGTATGCGCACACATGCTCTTACTACAAATAAATCAAATAAATAAGATAAAACATAGTGTAACTGTATCCTTAGCACAAAAAAACTGGATTTGCTGCTTTTCCGTGTAATTTCAATGGGAAATAGCTTTTTTTCGCACGCAGTGCGAGATTACGTAACGCCGCGTCATAACCGTAGGTCCGATTTTGTTCAAAATGCATTAAATCGAGCGCAAGGCTTCAAAAAAAAAGTCATGCAGTTTCGGCGTGAAAAAATAACAATTAGGTGAGATACGACAAAAAATGTCGAGGCCCCCCCCCCCCCCCCCCCAAAAAAAAAAAAAAAAAAAAAATGGCGACGTCTAACAATGAGATTTCTTCGCCGCTCACCCTTCATTTATACTGAATTATCAAAATTTGCAATGAAAAAAATCGAAATAGGTGCATTCATTGTCCATTTTTTAAAAATAATAATACTAACTAGACCTCATTTCTCTTTTGATTAAAAGTGGAACACAGAGACCGAAGCCCGGTTTAAATACGCCAATATATAAGATATTTAGGCAAAATCTAGTCGCAAAAAAGGCCAGATCAAATCCATCAGCCCTGTAGATAATAAACCCATTCAACTCTATTAATATGTATACAGACATCTATTGATTATTTCTTGCTGAAATTACACAAAGGAGTAACCATAGTTGGGACAAAATAAGGTCTACCGGCGTTAATTGTATAGTGTCCATTATTTTTAATTCAGCGTTGTTAATATACAACAAGCTATTAACAATGACAGAAGAATGTTTGCCTACAATTAAATTTTACAATATATAAACACAATTGGCCAAATTCGACAAAAAGAATATTCTTCAAATAACGAAAATCTGATCAATCAAACATCAACACTTTTATGACGTATGATGAACCTGGCTTGGCATGCGCAGTAATTGAAGCCTGTCCTGTTATTCAGTAGAAAGTTTGTATTGCGATCTGCTTGGAAACAAAATTCTAAACGGATGGCGTCTATCTATACCAGCAACTTTCAAATGAAAATATAAAACCGTATAAGACCCCCAGTTATAGGAGTTGTTCCTTTGTCAGCTTGTTATAGTTACATTGATTCCTTGAGAATTAATCGGAACTACCATGAAGAAAACCAAGACGTGTACTCTGTCTCGTTTGATATTTTCATGGGCGGTGATTTGTTATACTTACGTTAAGACACAATATCACAATGGTCCTGATGTCATAGATATTGCTGAAAGGTTCGCTACCATTGGAAAGTATGGCTCTTGCCCGAGAGTATCTCACATGAAAGCCATCGACATTCAAAGGCTATACGGAAAATGGTTTGTGCACGCACTGGGAGTAGACCCCAATCTCACCCCTCAACATTGTGTAGATTGGGAATTCAGTGATGGAAATCCAGGTTCTGATAATTGCCGGATAGACATCTTACGTACAACCAGACATTATGATGAAAACAAGGTACAGTCATCCAAAAGACCGTTCATTATACCAAATGTGACAGATGCGGCCGAGTTGGTCAATACATTTCGTAAGTATAATGATAGAAGAGTGTATATTGTATGTTAAGCCACGGCTTAAGATATCTCGTAAAATTAGAGTTTCTGACCGTGAGGTAATGCGGCAATATTATGCGAATTTTACCAAAACGGCAACAGTAAATTGCAGTATACCACCCCCCCTGCAGAAGAGAAGTAACAACATGCCTAACACAACACAGGAACATCACAGACACTTGATTTTGGTACCAATAAATAGCTATGGCCCTCCTCTTTTCATTGATACCAAAATGAGTACAAACATACCTAGCATTACGTCACAATGACGTCATAAAGTTCGCATGTCAGCAAAACTGCCATTTCCATAGACACACAGTGAAAAATTCAATTTTCGCCAAAAAGGTTAGGAAAATCAGATTTTCATGCGGTTTTTGACTCTACTTGATGGGAAATGACTAGTTTTATATAATGACAGCATTTTAGAGCTATAATAAGGTGTTTGAGTCGCTAAAATTGCGAAATATCAATTTTCCACCCTATATTCGGTATTTTCGTACTTTCCTCAACATATGACGTCATGGTGACGTCATAATTGGGATGTTAGTACTTATTTTGGTACCAATGGAAAGAAGAAACTCTAAGCTATCCTTTGGTACCAAATTTACAGGAATCGAGTGTTCAGTAACGAAAATCACAGGAGGGGTGGTAACACCCCCCCCCCCCCCTTAGGGAGTTTTGTTACAAAAAAATGGCTCAGGTAGACGGGGTTAAATTAATATAATCGACCTTTTCTACAGGAAAATTTGAAATGATGTATTTGACGGCATCAGTAGCCTATGAGTGGAATCAACTGGCATTTTGGGAATTATATTTTAAATCCCTAAATGATTTAATCCAAATCAATACATTAATGATGTTGATGTATTTGTTATCCATTACTCAACCAGAGATGAATAAAAACAATGACTTTGACCTACTCTTTATGAAACTGACTGCAATAATTATACACGTGGAGGTATGAATCTGAACATGGAATCAACGGTTTAAAACGTTATTATGATAGGAGGCATTTTCAGGATTGTTTCCACCACTTCCAACTACAACCAATGGATGGGGAAGATGATTTCATCGATATAAATAAAATCGAAAATCGAGCACCTGAATAAATTTACCAAAGTGGTCTCTCCATGGCATTTTTGCATCAAAGACAAACCACGCGAAACAGATAACGCCGATATCCACTACACAAATGGTTCTACCTAAATTGCTAATTATCCAGTTGCCCGCGTTTTTTGGGGGGATGCACAGTTATGTATTTTCATGAACATTTGGAGGTCAATGTAGGTTTGCATTTAATATAACTGCGTTTTGATTCGCGAATTTGGGTATTTTCTGCGTGAGTCTTGGCAAAAAAAAAATTCGATCCCTGGCACCAAAAAGATACAGTGTGATTAATCTAAGTTACTGCATCACTACAAAATGATAAAGTTCCCACAGCGTTAAAATCATTTATATATTATCAATGGAAAACCTCCTTTGTGTTCAAACGAATGCTCTTGTTAATTCTAATGAACAAAACTTAATATTGTATCATATTGATACCTTGCATGACGAAGTTGTTAACATCGAGGGCAAATATGGATGAAACCCAAGTAAGCGTTGATGGCATTAAAATGGGCCTAATGCCTACCGACCTAGTGAGTAAGAGTTATGCCTGCATGAAAACATTACTAGAAAACGTTAGCCGTTAATTGAGGGGTACCTCTAACTCACTAGCTGCAATTAAACAGGACAATGACGTGATGGCCTTGTAGAATGGTGGCCTTGTTTATTGGTTTGAAGCAAAGGTTTTGAGAAAAAAATGTTTTTTGTCCAGAAAATTTGGTTCATCCTGGGATGATCTAATAAGAGGGATATCCACTCTGTGTTACTATTTATGTCATGTTGCCTCGGATATAGTGTAATCCTACTTTGTGTCAAACTATATTTTATAATACACTGGTGCTCAGAAATTGGGAATAAAAAATATTAATTACCACTTTTTTTTATGGAATGACTTTTACAGTGCGGTTATTATTTAATGATACCTAGGGTGTTTATCGCCACACTACTTGAGTGATCGTCTCTTTCGAAAATACACCATGAAACTAGTCCACAATCAACCATATTGTCCTAGCCTGAAAAGAAAAATGGGGGTATTTGTAACAAAATCCTTAAATCTGATGTTCAATGTTTCACATCAGTCAGTTTTACAGGTAACACATTTTTGGGTGATTTCATGTATCGAAATGTCCATTAGCCTGTTTAAAACGATTTATTGGTATAAATCCCTATCGGCACATATATAATTGAAATATCCCTAATAAAACTTACCAGGATGGTTTTAATGGCCATTGGAGTATTCTTGCGAAAAAAAAATCAAGAATTGATTCCGACCAATTACACAACTGTACAACGGTCAGGAAGCTACCATGTTTATCAGTGTGGATATTTACAACGCCGCATTGCAATACCGAAACAGAAAGCCAGCGAAAATATATCCAATACGCGCATATATCACGGCGCAAGTTTACACAAGCTCAGTTTTGAACTTCGTTGAGCACACAAAGGATTAGGAGCGAAGTTCCGTTTAGCATTTTTATTTCAAGAAAACTACACTTTTTAAAATCGTGATATGAGAAAAATGTTAAGAGGGTGTTTTAGATCTCATTTTGTGATTCCCAACGGTTTTCAGTTGGGCCTAAACTCTAACACTCCATGAAAACGTGGACATTTAAAAAGGGGTCGCGTAATATTAGTTTTATCACAGTCGCAACTGTAACCCTGATTCTATACAATGGATTGGTACACAACAGGAATGTATATTAGATGAATGAAGCAACGGGCGGGCATCTTGGTCGACCGAACACAATACCATTCCAGAGCACATGTTTAACAGAAGTTGTATCCCGAATGCACGTTTTAGAGACATTGCCATCTAGTCCAGTCAAAATAGGATTTGACCCAAAAACATTGCAACAGAACCCGCTTTGGTTCATTTAACTTGGAATAGCTAACAAAACCAACATATCAAAAGTTTACCAAACCAGAGTAGTGGAACTAGCGCCTAATTTTGTTAAAATTCAAAAATGGCGCCATTTAAAACAATTTTGCCTAAGATCTTTGGATCTAAGATTGGTTCGAAACTTCAGGTTGGTAACTATAACCGATGTTTTTGGGGGTCACGGAATTCAGGTATAACCTAGTTTATATTCATGGGTCATTTTTCTGCCTAATTTGCATAAATTCAAAAATGGCGGCCATTTTGAAACCATTTTGTATTCTTCTGGGATCTGAAAGACCAAAGCTTCATTCTGGTGTCTATAACCATATTATTGGAGTCAAGAATTAAATGTAACGGTATTTGTTACTGTGTGTCCATTCCTCATGTCTTAATTTGCATAAATTCAAATGGCAAGCCATGCACTTTAACCTTTCAACTGTCAAATCCAGTAGGTAGCAGTGGGAGGCCCTTTGCGATGTTTATACCCAATTTGCAAGTTCAATGAGCAAACCAATCAATAGTGTAACAATAAGCCTTTTTTCACATCATCCCATTTGCATAAATTAGCAATTGAGTGCCGTTCAAACCACATGGACCTATTATTCTCAAAGTCTGAAAATTGCACATGTGAAAGTTCACAACATTGGAAAAATGGATCGGGTCCTAAATCTCTATCATATGAATTTGAATTTTTAGGAAATTCGTATATGGCATTCCAGTCATTGTAATTGAGGATTCTTAGTTGGAATAACATCTAGCCCTACAGCCAGTAGTGGGATATTTTAGTCATCAAGGTCTTCTTCAGTTTCTTCAAAGATCCTGGATCATGGGCACCATTGGAAAACAGTGTCTTAACACTGAATGATTACCAGGCAAAATAAGACAAAAAATAAAATAAAGACCACGCTGGACAATTTTGCTTACATCCTGTAAACACTTTCACATCCTTGGTAACTGAAGACCCATTTTGCTCTGCAGGTACGCTGCCTGCTGTTGCAAGCTGCTGTTTACATTTGCACCTTATTATCTTAAGAAGGCTTTTATGGGATGTCTCTTTGTCATAAATATAGGTGTGGAGGGTATTAAACGCTACCTACAGCGAAGAGTGATTTCCTCCTATACCTGTAAAAATGTAATAGATGCAAAGTAGGATGGCTGGAATATTTTAGTCAGACATGTTGAAAGAGAACCATCAGTGGGTAAAAAACTAATGCAATTTTGTTGATAAATATTAATGACCATTGTGTTTAGTGGAAAATTCAAACAGTGCCACCTTTGCACCCTTGGTCATGTATTCCCTATGATGCCTGAACAAGGTATTTGTCTATAGGTCAAAGGGGTCAAAGGATATCAAATCTTTTGATATGGGTCAATGTAAAAGTGCCTTATTGTAAATAAAGAATATCCGCATTAGATTCTCTGGCAAAAAGATTTTTAAAAAGTATATGTTGACTATCGACACAGCGTACATGCTTTACGTTAATGTCATTGACAAAAAAGGGTTTAAGGCCACATAAAAATAGGGGTTGTTTAAGTTGCAGCCATTTGTACTCAAAAGGGACTTCTAATATAGCAAAACTATACCTTTTCAAATCTTTGTGTCAAAAACAACCCCGATAAAATGGCTACTTTCAATTGCGCAGGATATTTATGAAAACTTGACCTACAAAACTCATTATTAACCATCGTACAGGCACCAACATAATTGACTTTTTACTTCTGGGACTAAAGGAAGAATTGTGATATTTCATCATATTATGGATGAATTGGGAAATTAATCCGTAATGTGACCTGGGACCTCAATGCCTCAAATGTCAAGGTCAATAGGCACGTCTAATACGATTATAATAAAATTGGGATTAAGACGCAACATTGCACCCCTACTTCGGTCTTCAATGAGGCCGCCTTTCGACTATGTAATACAAATTTTGGAGATAACAAGTGAGGGCTAAACATTCCATTGTGTAAAGAGAGCGGTCGTAAAAGCCTCAAATTAAAAGATATGATAGAAAAGAAGTCCTTTTAAAACATGGTTTTTTAAGAGTTGTTGTCAAACAACCGCATAATTGAGAGAGTCGGAGAGATTATAATTTTCACCGTGTTTAACACAATAAAATGTCCTATAATTAAATAGGATAGTGAAAATGAATGGTAGATTGTGAATTTATTGCGGTGGTGATTCCTCTCTACGAAGGATATCAAAATATGGACAAAAGGCAATTGAGATTCATTGAAGGGAAAATATATAAAGCAAAAAATGTAGGGTCAAGTAGATGCCCAACGCAGATAAAAAAATGTATATTTTAGCACAAGTTGAAAAAAGAAAACAATTTCTCGGCCTAATTTCAGATTAGCAGGGAAAATCTACATGACATCTGAGGCAATATTGAATACAATAGACGAAATGCACATAACTAAGTTATTGACACGGTGATCGCCTGTGTCCGAGTAACCAAATGAAGTAAAGCCTTGACTAAATAAAACATTGGTATAAATTGCTCTTAGTTTAAATTTCTGATCCCAGAAAAAGTTCAAAGACACTCTCGATACTAAGTTAAGTGGTCAAAAGTGGTTCCAAATGCCTCCATTTTGACTAATACAAGTTAAGCATCAAAGAATAAACCAAAGATATAATAATGATAAAAACGGAATTCCTTGATCTGGGAAAAACAGGGGTATTAATAAACACCAAAAAACCTTTACCTTCGTCGATCCCAGGATATAGTAAAACGTGGTTCCAAAATGGCCGCCATGTTGATTATGTAAATTAGAAGAATAAGACCAGGTATAAATAATATTACAATTGAATTCCTTGACCCCTAAAAACCATGGGTATAGACCAACCAGATTAAGTCTGTACAAATATACGGATCCCAGATTTAGGCAAAATCAGTTTGAATGGCGCCATTTTGGAATATGCAAATTAGACATTTTCCATCGCTCCGATATTTCAAAACGTTTTGATATGTTGTTTGTAGGTTATTCACAGTTACTACAAGTAAAGCGGTTTCTGTTGCAATTTGTTTTGGGTGACCTCTTATTTTTCATTATTTTGACGGAATAATTCCCATACGCACAAATACCAATGAGCTCACTGAATTGCTTATCTGGAGTATGTTATGTCGGCTTATCCACATTTAATGGAACAATTTTGTATATATAAATGACCAGCTCTTAACACACCTGTGGGCTCTTTTTCGGATGACCAACATGGCCATCAGTGCTTCAATTACGAAGACCAGGTTCAATCCATGTATAGAGATCAGTGTTCGACACCCACTAATGCGCGGTTCAACGTCTACGTACTTTTCAATGTACCGAGTAGCGCTTCTGTGTATGATGTAGAGTTTCCTAATTTTACTTTAAAAAATATATTTTGATAAAGTTTATATTTAAAGGAAAAACGTTAAATTAAAGCTGTGTTTTTCATTCCAAACGCGATAGTCTTTCATACAGGCCAGACCTGACTAACCAACGATCATCTTCAATTGGTGTGAAGACTAAAAATGGCTTGTGGCAAAAAGGATAGCGTAAATAATAACCGTGGCGGCTTCCTTAAATTGTCTACTGCATTCGAAAGTTAAGCGTGAAAATGGTGTGTTCTTTGCAAGGGACTACTCCAATGACCAGTGCAAACCATCGGGTCCGTACTATTTAGGGTATTTCATTATATATGGCCATTAGATCTTATACCATAAAATTCTTTAAATGTCAATCAGTAATAATAATCGGTATGGCCACCACCAGCAGAACGAAGGCGTCAGACGTCGCGGCATTACTGTCCACAGGTCACTGAAAACAAAAGTCTATTTTTCGACATGCTTTACTAAAAAAAAATAGAAACCACAAATCAGTTAAACATCTGCTAGCAGTTTTTAAAGATTTTTAGCTCCTCTACCAACTTTTGTGAAAGTGTAAGACATCGTAAATAAACGAATACAACCTAGTTACCCGTTACTACAACTGCACTTGCAGGTTTTAAAAATTTTGTCTAAATTAGTAAAGCCTTAAACACTGTTTGTACAACTTGATTAATTGGTAAAGCCTGCCAACCAATCATTGCTACTAATGTTTTACTAATTTTCGTGTCCCGCACTCAGTCACATGACATTGCAGCACAAGTTAGACAGACATGCAGTAATGTGTTGTTACGGAGCTCTCCAAAGCGTGCAAACCAGGTAATTTTAGGCATGATACGATTCACAAAATTAAATGCTGAATGTTCCAATTTACAATTGTCTTATCCTTTGGCCAATCGTTGTTCATTTATCGGGCATTGAGCTATGAGATGAACCAGCAGTGTATGGACCTACTGCGGTATATAGCACGCGGTAGTTTTGACAACAACCTGCTCCAGGAGCAGGCCGTCTCTCACTACCCTCAAAGGGAGCATTATTTTATTATCTTTTTGGACTTTGGAATGTTCCCTCTAACCTGAAAGAAAAATGAAAATTTATATATTTAAAAGAGGCAGTAGCGAGATTCGAACCCGAGACCACATAATGAGGTCAAGCTACTTAAACACAAGACCAGTGAGGATGGTGTGCCAGATTTGCAATTCTAATCCTGATAACATTACGGAATAAATCGCTACCGATATTGTGGTCAGCACTCAATCTAATGAATAGCTCAGCTCTTAAACGGTTGCCACAACCTCTGCTCGGGAGGCATGGTGGTAGTCTAAATCTCACACTTGCGCGCTATGTACTGTGCCATGACAGGGACTCCATGACCGTGCACACGGCATGGGTATCCAGGCTAATACGTAGACCCATCATGATTTAAGATCAAGATGATTCTGTGCTCCATGACATGTGAGAACAGTTTGGGCAACACACAATCATTTAGGTTTTTACATTTGTGTACAATTTGTGTGATCCATATGGAATCTAATAAGCCATTTCTACGCGTGGTGTCGCTTGGATACTCGCCTGCACAGACCATCTGCGTTTGTACAGCATAATGTAGCGCTGATTGGTTACAAGTGATAAACTAGTTAAAAATTAGTTCATACGGGAAAACCCAACTTAACCCAAACTAGTAAAACGAGGACATCGTTTGAAAAATTTATAAGTTAGAGAATTACCCCCAAAATAGTTTAGCAAATAGATAAAGCGTGCTTCACCAACCCTTTAATTTAGTTTAACGAACTTTTTATCGTTCAGAAAACTGATTTCCCCAACGATTAAAATAAACTCATAGGACTTTTACCAATAATTTAAAATGGTTAAGCGTGGGTTACCAACCATCAATTAGTAAAACTAGGACATCGTTTTAACGAGGTTAATAGTAAAAACTAGGGATGTTTTTAGTGTGTTTGTAATGTCATCGGTCAGAGCCTGAGATAAATCCTGTAGAGTGAGAAAGAGTTGCCCTGTTATTGAGGCTCGGCCTAGGATTCAGCCATCGCCCTGCTCGATAGGATCCTATCAGGAGAGCAAGTTAGGCCATGGTATCTGTCCCCTCCTCTGCCTCAAGAAATTGCTTCACTACAGCTGCTGCGGTCCTGTGCGGCGTGGCGTGTCGTCTTGCAGCCCTTGCATAACCCCTTCTTGCATGTGACAGGCAGTGGTGTACAGAATGTCCAGGTTACACGGCGGCGTTTTTCCTGTTCCATCTGGCACTAACAGTGATGTTTTTCCCCTCGTCCATAAAAACAATATGTCGCCAGATCCGAACGTAATTCGGCTCCCTAGCAAGGGAAGCGAACACTTTGTGTGAACGGGTTCGGCGTGGACAATTGGCATCCCATCTTGCTCGTTTACCAGTTGAAGCATCTCCGATTACAGTTTGGCGGGAACGTTGATGTAGTGTCTTCTCCACAAAACGACGAAGAGGGCTCGTGCATTTCAGGGCTATTGGTTGCCTAAGGAATAATTTGAACTATAAGCCACATCTAGATTAGGCAGTTCAAACATTTGACCACCATAGTAACTTTACCCCTCTCCTGGGCCACACGCAGCAGCGGAACTCCGGAGCCATCATATTGGCAAAAAAGTTATATTTCTCTGCAATTTTTCCCGTGGTAGATATTTGTATTTCGTTCGTTTTGATCAAACGCTTCCGGGCTGATGCTCTTTTAGCGAGCGGCATAACTTTAACATATAAGTAACAATCGTGCATTTAGTGAAAAAGCAAGGAATTTTGTATATAAGTAGAGTATGATATAATTAAATATTGAGATCATGAGCCACTCAATTTTTACCCATGACGGGTTTGGCAGCCATCTTTAAAAATGGCCGCAAAACAGTTGCTTTTCAATGTTATCACATGCATTACGCTTTCAAAACTGGGACTGAGCGCTATAATGGTATTTAATGGTCTGAAAAATATTACGAGGAATTTTAAGTCGACAAAGTTGGTTTATGGAGATTACAAGGGATAATTTTAAATCAAACATTCATCTTCCAAAATGGACCGCCAAAGCATTATTTGTTATTTAAAGATATTACATACATATCGGATAAACTACTTTCAAAAATAGTTTTGCGTATTGCAAAGTAACCGTCACAGATAGTACTCAATAAAGTAAAACCATACTGCATGTTTTCGCCTGTAACAGCTTTAAAGGGAGTAGCAGCGATTTGCTAATCCGCAACATCGAAAAAATCATCAAAATCGTATTTTTATATTTCGTACTGGCATGGATATGACGAAATAACCTGAAAAGTGGTGGGGAAATCCGTGTATAAAGACAAGGCAGTACGTTTTATATGATTCGGTGATTTCTATACGTGTTATCAAATTCCACATGAGATCACAAAGCCTTTCCCAGTGACATCACAGAATTTCAGGTGGACATTGCGCACCATGATCAATCAGTTTGACCTCAAACACAACATTATGATCATTGTTTTATTTTTTCTTATGTAAACCACAATCAGCTGTTAAGTTGCAAGATATTTGAGATGCCGTCGCTGTATGTCTATTGGGGATGGCGGATGACAAAATTTCCCTCAAATACTTCATTTTTTCACTATTTGGTGGTTGTTTCAACATTAAAGCAGTTATATTGGAATGTGTCACACTATCCCTGATTTTAGTTAAAAAATGCATTTCCACATTTTTGATTTTCTTTTAATTATCGTGCGAATCCCTTAAAATTGGCAACCACATACTGCATAATGATGGTCAAAATTTTGCACTCAACATCTAAAAAGGTGGAGGAGTCACACGTTTCAATACAAATTTCGTTTTTATGATATTTTGATCTCAATTTCAGCTGAAAAATTGATTAATAATCTGTGTTAAGTTTTGGTTAGGGCTACGTGATTAAATCCACTTTGATCTCCGTTCCAAAATGTTGACAAACTCTGTCAAAAAAACACAGCAGTAAAGCTTGCGTCATCCCCGCAAGATGACAGCCTGGAAGCAGGACCCTGGTGACCTTTGACCTTGGTCACGACCTTTGACTATACATGAAACCCTATTGCACCTCAACCCTAAGTTGGTTTAAACGGACTAAACTTTGCGACCAGAATTGAAAACGAAAACCTAACCAACTGGACACACACAAGGACATGCGCGCTATCGCAAAAATCACTCTATGCTTTGAGGAGTGTGTCTCCGACGGTTACCGTTGGAATTCAATATTTCATCAAACGGCAAAAAGTACGGTGGAGACATTGGCCCATGCGCTAGCTCACTTGACAAATCAAGAATAAACCGTGGGCAACGTCTCGGGATCTAGGATGACCTACCTCCAATCCCAATCGAACCGGAGAATCAAGTCTGGTTAAGCTTCCAGATAGAACAAGGAAGAGTACCAGTTCCGGGTCCCGTTCCGCCTGTCCACGGCGCCGCGATTCCACTCGGTGTGGTCAAGGCCGTTGGCTCGGTTCTAAGACGGTGAGCAAACTTGTATCTAATCTGGACGATTGTTGATCTATAGCCCGACGAGGGACCTCGGGGTGGGGAGGAGGTCACGAAGTTGGGGTTCATTGTGAACCTATCGAATCCAACTTACGAGCGAGCCAGTTCCCAAGTTTTCCGGGAGCACAGATGGATCTGATCAATGGTCGGTGTATCCAAACGAGGAGCGTGTAGCCACTCTCCAATTCCGCATGTGTTTTTCTCCAGGGGAAATGAACGACCTGGCTTCAGGGCTCCACATTTCCGTTACCGATATGTCGGTGGTTCTTGCGTGAGGGAGGACCGACTTGGGTGTCCGGTACGGAGCACTCAAATATTAACCTCTCCCGTACAAAGGTCCTTCGTGGTAGGGTAGAGCAGCGTTTGTGGTAACAACGACCTCGATACGGCTGCTTCAAAGAAAACTTCTGGCAGATGGGTCTTGCGAGGTTATCAATCAGGACAATGCAGTGACACGTCGGCGGAACGCTGCCACGGCTCATCCACCAGAGCTGTGCAAGTTCTGCTGCCTTTCACCGGGGCCTCCGCTAGAAAAGATCATTAATACCGTTGGCTGGCCGCTCAACACTCCATCACACCTACAGAAGATAGGAGTCCCCCGAGGCTGGCGTTTCACTCGCGCTGCTGTCCTCGAACAGCGTGAGCATGAATTTAGTTCCAAGGGTAGGTCTACTTCCGGGACTTTTAACTCGGAAATCCTTATTTGTGAACTGTCTTATTCAAAATTAATAACACGCCTTTATAGAACTGAAATACATTGGAACCTTGTATTAATAAATTATTAGACACCAATGTAGCAGATATCGAGCAGGTTTTTAGGTCAAGTTTAGATATTAGTAAAAGGTGGGTGTTGATATATAGCAAAATATGCCTAAAATGGTCAGTTTCGGCGGCCATCTTGGAAAATGGCCGACAGGGACACATATTGCAATGGGGCCTGTGATTGACAAACATTGTAACATGCATTGAGTAATATTTTATGACTCGTAAGACATAATAAAAATGCAGGTGTTGAAATATTAACAAAAATATTGCCTAAAATTGTCATTTGGCGGCCATCTGGAAAATGGCCGACGGGGGTGCAATTGCGATGGCTCAATGATCTTTATCTGCTCATATTCCCTTTTTTCTACAATTGTGCCAAATATCATGCTTTTAGTCACAAAACGCACGATAGGATAGCTTATGCCAGCCTCGCTATTTTGGGGTTCCAAATCAAACAACAATAACCACGTGGTGTATTCTATTTGGTGTCCCCCAGATGACCAAATTTTAGTAAGACCGAACTATAATCCTCGGGGATTAAGTGGATTTAAGAGAATATTGAATTGGGACGGATGTAACTTATCTTATGGTGCTGCCATAGCTATGACGTTGTCACGCGTTGGTGATGGGGTCCAGGTGTGGTTTATTAATATTGTGTTAGTTACTGAACTAGTACAGCGAATGTGACTGCCCATTATACTTATAGTTTGCATTCTTCTAAACCACATCCAAGGACCAAAGCATCCGATTCGAGACTACCAAGTACTACAGCCAGCTAATTTCTCGATTTTTAGTATGTCACTAGTTTACAACAAGGTTCTTATTTTGGAATGGGTTTTGCATTGCAATTTAGAAACCAACTGATGCGGATTTAGGAATGTTAACTAGGCATTAATTGGGCGAATAAACTAGCAAGGTTTCACGCATATCAGCCCTGATCGTTTATCTAGTCTTTGTCGTCATGTCGATACCCATTTAAAAAAAACAGAAAGTATCTTCTAATAACTGGATAATTTTACTTCTTGTTTTTCATTACTTTCTAGATTTTCCAATAAAACTATCCATTGTCGCTACTGATTATGAGGAATATCTGCTAGTGCACATGTGCAATGAGTACCCGAGGGATTTCCCGTTAGTATACGACCAGCGCAATGTCGTTCTATCTCGCACGGTAGATCCAACAAAAATTTCAACTATACTTGAAAAGGCTTTCAAACTCTTTGACACACTTCTCGGAGACGGTACTTCAGCTGCTTTGATCAGAATGGATCAGAATGACTGCGGCAGAGATGGTAGAGAGTAATTGTGCACTGATTTTCATAGTCAAATTTCAATAATGTAAAGAGCATTTTGTTGAAATATCCAATAAGATCCATCTTGGTATAAATGTAGAGAAATTACTTGGTGTTAGTCATTGTAAACTTATTTGTGGACTTTATTAAGGATGAGCTGTTAATGTATGGTTCTAGATTTTTTAAGTGCGAAATACTTATCACTACTTTATGGATAAAGGTACATAATGCGAAGAAATGTACTTTAGTCTCCTAGAAACCTATTATTTTCTAGCGACACAGTGTGGCAAATATACTATCGTGTGTCGATAACAAGTTTGATTGTATATAATTTCAGAATTTTAAAGGTCCCAGGAAATGCAAATAGAATTGATGTGGTTTGCGTCAAGTCTACAAGGAGGGACCAGAAATCATTCAAAATTTGGGTTGGTGATGCCATCATTTGTGGTACCATTGATTTATCAGAGAGTAAAAGAAAATCCCAGGTGACTGGCGTGAATCTATTTATGACACTGACTGATAATCAATAGTTTCACAAATGATGTCACTGGTAGTGTATTCTTTTTTCTGGCCCTGTTTATTGCAATGGAATGTCCCACAAAGATTTTTACTAGGTTTATCATCTAAGTTCAAGTATTCCCTTGATTTACTACATACATCTGCGATATTTATCTACATTGTATTTTGTTAATTTAATATCTTTAAATACGTCTGCAGGAAACATTTTTTCCCTTAAAAGTTGTTATAGTTTTGTAACTTTTTAATATGATATTGTGTATTAACACTTAAGTGTATAGGATCTTGCGCACTCTCGGTAGTGTATATAAAAGGGGAGGGGGTCTATATGGACCCCCTGAAAACCACTTTGCCGATGGATTTTTTTTACCAAAACTCTGGTTATTGATGGGGTACATCAGCACGACCAGGACAAAAATGGAAATCGTTGTATCGATTCAAAATGGCGGTCCAAAAACCAAAAAATGAAAAAAAAAAGGACTTTTCCATAAAAATTTGTCAGGTAATAGGAGAACATAAATACATTTACATTGCTGAAACGAAAAAAAATACTCCGGTACAATTTAAAGGGCAAAACAAATTTTGAATAGGGCCACCAAAATGCTTAATTATGCTAATTAGCATAATAGCTCCATAGCCGATTTGGATTTTTTTCACCAAAATAGGCGCAACTGATATTAGGCAATTACATAAAATTTTGGGCAGACGGAATTTACCGT
>JAMKCH010050739.1:0-10653 GCA_023653785.1 Ophioderma brevispina
ACGGAAACTTTGACAGTAATTTTACAGGAAATTGTCTCATATTATGGAAAAAGAAAAATGTGTATGTTAACAGAAGATCCCGTTTTTAAAAATTTAAAATTAGGAACCAAAAAAAAGTACGGAATGTTGCCCTGCCAGAAATTTTGAAATATCCGTATGAACATTTTTATGTTTTTTATGTTATGTTTCTAAAATAGATTTCCGTAAAATTTACGGAAACATCTATTGTTTTCTTTATTTCTTCTTAACATGTAGGTCTCACTATGGAGCAGCTGTTTGTAGTTAACAGCAGTACAGATATGCACAATTTCAACAAAGATCATAATGTTTGTGTATCGTATAATGAAATTTAACTACTTGTTCTCAAGGTAGACAAGGATGTTGTAATATTTACTAATACTTTCCTTGGAGGTGGGCAGCGCACGATAGTGTTTGAAAAATAAAACATGGCGTTGGCCGGATTCGAACCAGGGGACCTGCGTATTACATGCACGGCACTCTTATATACCTACTTAGCTATCAAGTAAGGGTTGGTAGAGGAGCGATAGATATACATAGGTGTTAGGTTCGAAAGGTTGTCCTTCACTTTCCTAGAGGATAGCATTCTGAACTGTTATATTTACATATACATTTTATATTTTGTTGAAATTTAACTATTTGTCTCAGTAGACAACGATGCTTAACAAGTTCTGGGATATTCACAGGAAAAGGGTGTTGATTCTCAAGTCGGAATTTTGATAGCCGTATAGAACTTACAGATCAATGCATTGGCTTTTTAAACACGATTTCAGGCCAACCGCTTACAGGTTATTTAGCAACCATCCATGCCATAAAAAAACAAAAATACAAATGTTGGTTAATTTTTTCGATGTTCGGATCAGGAAAATCGACATTTATTAAATATACGGTTTGCATAATTATTTAAATATTAAAATATTAACACATGACGTTACACAAGAAGTATTTTCATACGTTTAGAAACAACGCATTGTTACACTTAAACGTGAATATGTTATTAATACCGAGTATCAGTAGATATGCTGTAAATAGGATTGCTAGCCATGAAAAATTGTAGATTTATAAGATGGTGAGGCGTGGAATGATTTTTTATTATCTTTTAGACAATATCAAACTAGTTTTCAGATAAAGCACTTTGAGAAAATATATTAATAATCAGGCAAAAAAGTTCAAATTACACTGCCGTCAATCTCTCGCTTCCTTATGAGCAACACAATTATACTAACGTTGCGAAACACCGTCATGCACTCATTACGACCTCAGCATTATCAAATTGTACAGAATATTACCGCCGGGCAAATTCCACGGTAAACGAAGGGACGTTTTGACTCAATTTACAAAGTTTAATACATGTATTCTAAAAAACTTCATTTCTACCACAAAAGTGTCAGCAATCTGTACTCACATTGCATTAACTTAAATTTCCAAACTTTTTACATGAATATCTTTAGTTTTTAAATATGAAGATTAATGACGTTCGGTAACGGAAGGACAAGCAAAAGGACAAGGGTTTTCGCTTATAGTACGCGTTTGCCCAACTCTGTGAATTTTGTGAATCAATTTTACTGTAAACATTAGGAATGCAATCTCTAGAGTTTTAACTATACTACAACATCCTTAACTTGAAAAAAAATGTTTCCATTGAAAGACAATAGTTTTAAGGGATTAAGTTGGTAACGGAAGGACGGTAACGGAAGGACAAAGTGGCTACTCAACTAAAGCATGAACAAGACTTCATTATACCAATTACTTAAAGGTGATTTTTGTGATCCTAGCACCTAAATTTTGTTTATTGCTCACTAGATATCCCAGAGAAGGAGAAATGATTTAATCAAATATATCCGAATGTGACGAAACTTGTTTGTGGGTAGTGTTGGATGCAAGTAGTGGCTGTCGTCATTATTTGTGCTATGAGCATATCTTTGCATATCTACCAAAGATGAACAAACCAGATCCCAGTGTCAAATTTGACGAACTTTGGTATGTGGGTAATGGGGGATGTAAGTTATACTCATTGCACCTGTGTAATGTTTATTGCCACATATTAATGAGATCATTTGCATATTGTTGCTTGGGCTCATTACTAAAAGGTGAGTTGTACCAATTGCCAAATTGACGAAACTTGGTATGTTGGTACTTTGGTGGATGCGAGTAATACCCACACAATGTTTGATCAATATTGGTGCATATTTAATGAGCTATTTGCATTTGGCTCTGATTGGCTCTTTGCCTAAAAAAGGTGCACTTCTCCCCCAGATCCCAATACCAAATGACAAAACCTGTATCAATGATCCATAATTGTGCATATTAATGAGCTTATTTGCATATTTGTTCACACCCAGGGGCATATTCTCGCAAGTTTAAATTGCACTATTTTTCAGTAAACGTAGTGATTCACTAAACACTTCAAAATGTATTTGCTGAATTGCTTCATGTGAAGCAACCCAAAATAGAACAGTTGACCATCACAAAAACTGCCACTGCACGCATTTAAAAGATATGTAATTGTAAATAATTATGACATGAAATATTAACAATAACAACTTTAACTACATTATTTTAATAAACACGGCAGGAGTTTGTTAAAATTGCCGTGTTTAAGAAACACGTTCATTAAAAATCACGCATCAAGTGAATATTGAACTTTCAGTTTTTGACAGGCATGCTGTAGTATCAAAGTTACCTATAGCCTGATCATCCAATGTCAGATTCCAAAATTCAAAATCAAAGCATTTGTTACAAGTTGGATTTAGCCTAGGGAAGCAGAAAATCAGTACATCATATTTTGCATTTTTTTTAATCAAATTGGACCCAGATCGCTTCCGAACAAACATTCAAATTGAATTCCCTTAATTCTAGACATTGGCCATTTAAAGTGTGTTCGGATCGTCTTTGGGACCCCATCCCCCTGATTTACCCAGACGTAGTATCAATTTTGATATCATATGAAAGACCGTGTTTTTCTCATTCTCGTACCTGAATGAAATTTGAGCTCTCAAATCTACTTCATTCCCAAGATATTGACAAAAAAAACTGCCGTTTTTAATGGTTAGCATCAAAACCGCCAGTTTGTTTCCACAGTAATGGTGGTCAGCGTCTATAAGGGCCAGGCTTCATATCAAAGTTAGTAAGAGAACATGATAGACAAAAATCGAAGAACAAGGCACCTGAACCTTGCGGCGCCGCTGAGTAAGAAAAGTATTGCTTTGCGCCTTGAGAGTACGGAAAAGTAACACATTGTTGGCAAGTCTACTGCGCCTTAGGGCGGCCACACCAAGTAGCAAACTGTGCGGATATAAAGCGTACGCTGTTGAAAAACACGACTGACCAAAAAAATGATCTGTACTCATCAGCTACCAACAGACCAATAATGAAGATAAAAATAAAAAAAGTAAAAAAAAACTCTATGATTAATTTTAATTTACATAAAAAATTTTTAACATTTAACTTATGGCAGTAATAAGGCACTATGATTTCTGATAATGAAGAGAAACCCCTCAGGACCTCATTAGCATAACAATCATACCTTCAGAGTAATACTTCATTTAAACCACAACCAAGCAATGTTTATTTTTACTTGCCCTGTATTGGGATTAATATTATGTGAAACGTTAGTGAAGGTTCTATTATTTTCAAAGAAATATAATATTATGTCCTTCCGGTACCGTCTTCCGTTACCATAGTTTGGAAGGTCAGGACAGGTTTTATTAACGTAATTACATAATTAAAAAGTCCAAAGTTTCAGTGATAGTGTCATATTGTAAGCCTTCCTAAAACTGCCTTTGAACATTAACTGTCTTACTACCACTCATCCTTTACAAAAAACTTAAAAATAGTCCTTTTTGGTTAACGGAAGGGAAATTTCAGCGGCCCCCCAAATCTTAGAGCCGCTGAAGTGAAACAAAAGATGCGAAAACAAGAACAAAATGATTTATATCATTAAACATTATCTGATCTGTCACTGACTTAAAATATTTGATTTCAATATTTTGAATATTTTATGATACAAACTTTTATTCATAATTTATCACTTTTTGGTTAAAATTAGGATTATTAATTTAATCTTCTTGATTTTCGACAAATACGCGAAAATTTCAATCTGATAACTCATGAAAATATAGACTTTCCGCATTCTTTGACATAAAATTGCTTTTTTTGGGGGGTCACTGTATTTTGAATTTTTTGGTGTCATGTGCCACTTTTGTGGTTGGAATTTGGGCCCTTGGCCCCCACAGATCATTGGATGAGTCAAGTGTGTGGCGCCTCTGTGTGCATTGACTGACCGGGATTAACTCAATGCATGCTGTAGTTCTAGCTACATTTATTTTGATATTGCATTGCTGTTGTTGTGTTTGTGGGTAGTGATTACTGTTTTCGGTTTTTAATGTTCTTTGGCAAACTCTACTCTTATGTCAATATAAGATACAAATATATATATATTTTCATGTTTGCGGGACCTTATTCCTTGATTTGTTTTGACTCCTCGTTTCCCCTCCTTCTTTAAATTTTTCCTCCATTAATTTCTTCATTCTTTCATTCATTTATTCCTTTTTTTATTTTCCTTTCTTCTTCCATTCATTCACTCTATCTTTCCTTTTGCTTTTTCTTTGTTTTCTTTTCTATATTTCTTTCTTCTGATCGTTCTTTTCAAAAAAAAAGAAAATTCTTCCGTTCATAAATTCTTTTCTTTATTCCATAATTCATTAATTTTATTTCCTTCTTTCTTCCTTTCTTCTTGCCTTCTTTTTCTTTTTCCCCTTCTTTCCTGCTTTGTTGTGATTTCTGACCTGCTTTTTATAACTGTAATAAAGAAGTATTCATATGATTATAATATATGAATCTTTAAAAAGACTGTGATATTGGATTTCAAAGTTTAGAGTCACGATGAGGTCACAGGTCAACTGCAGACGTGTGCCAGAGGTTTAACACCTGGCAAAGTTGTTTTCAGATGAACCCGGATGTTAATTATCCCGGAAGTTAAACACGTAAAATGGAGAGCAACTTTGAGAGCGCGATTTAAGATGTCCTTCATCGCGAGGTGAATGACAGAGTATGAAATTTCAAACAATAAACACATGAAAGAAATGAAAGGATATGGTCATTACCCTGTATTTTGACATTTGGATATCAATCAATGTCCAATGCCAAATCTTTGATTTATGATTTTGGTTTCTCTGTGTGTTTTCAAATTTGGTCGCGTGTGACCTGGTATTAAAGTATGACAAGAACCTTGGAACACCGACCAATTTATCTCATGAAACGTTATGTCAATATTGCTGATGTTACTCAGAAATATTAAGAACACAACCTTGCTATAATCCATACTTAATAATGTCTTTCTTCTTTCTAATCTTATTTTGTGCTCACCTCCTTCTCTTGCAACTTCTAGGTAATAACTTCTGAGGCATTTCGACACTTACTAGCTTAATTCTTTCTTGCCATGCCCTAGCCCAACGTCAATTTGTTTCTCTTCTCTGGGATTTTTTTTTTCAAAGTGAAGTCTTTTGACTTTATTTTTTCTGTCAAAACTCGTTATGTTTAACTTGTCCCATGGTATAGCATTTTGTTTAACTACCATGACTCCCTGTTTGTTATCAATTTATTCCTTCTTTCGCAGTCCTTTGTTTGCATAGACCTACCTGTTCATAGACCACACACTTTAACTTTTAATACTATCTTCCTGTCCCGTTTAAGCAATGTCAGCCTTCTCCATCTTTCCCCTCTCCTGTTGGCTTCATCCAAGGGTATTTCTTTTGTGTATTTATTTTTTCAGAGTGGGGTAAATTAGTTTGGAAATATTGGTGGTGAACTAGTCAAGCATTATTGACTATTACGTTTGTCATGCTCGCCCTAGTTGCTTAATTGGTTGAACTAGCTTTGACAGTCTAATATGGTTGGTCTAGTTTTAGGTTTAGTTCAGTCTGGGTAGACTTACCAATTGGATGGTTAACATGGGGGTAGCCTTTCCTAAGTTTGATTTACATGCTTTGTGTGACTGTCAGTCGGCTAGCACAAAGTCTGTTCATTCCAGTGACCGCTCCCTGCTCCCTCCCTTTTGCACCGGAATGGTCAAAGAGAATTCACTAGCACACCATGTACACAACCAGACGTGGTGGACAAGCCTCGTTCAATAGCCACTCACCCGAATGCTTCAAATTGGATTACAGCAATATAGACTGCAGACTACAAACTGATTAGGGCACTTTGATGTGGGTTTGTCATGGGTGTTCCCATTAGCCCAATAATGGAGTTTATTCTTCAGCTCTACTGGTTTTGGAATCAGAAATCTTTTTTACACATATAAAAAATTCAGAATTTTTGTCAGATTTCGCCTTTACTGTTTACACATAGCCACGTCAACATTTTGGATTTCTTGGCCGCTCAGCTACCCACAGCAATTGGACTCTTGTCAAAGGAACAAATGAGCAAAACCTTCATGAACTTGCTAAAAATATGGTCATGAAAATTGGTTTTATGTGACCTCAACCTGCTAGTTTATGTTCTCAAAGAAATAGAACAGACTAGCCTGAGCCAAATATTGGCCTTTAGCACCATAGGTCGACCTTCGATTCTGATTATGTTTTCTCATAATTGTCCAATTCTGGAGCAGACGGGTGGGTACTTACTGCACCCACTTTGTCTGCTCCCAGTTGAATTGAGACAGCCTTGGCTGACTAACAAAGTAATATCACGTGGCACTTTATTCCGTCAGGCTGCTGATTCAACGGGAGCAACAAGTGGGGGCAGTAAAATTTACCACCCGTCAGACCATGGATTTTTAATAGCCAAAACAAGGAGTAAAACAGATCGGATGTAAGTAGATGAACAATGAGAACAAAGTATATGCCTAATAGGCTAGCGGGCAGAGCTCATAGCGCTTTACAAGGTGACGCACTCTAACAAGTACATCATTTTGCTAATCTATGATTGTCTAAATTAATCAAAAGCAGTTCTAGCGCGTGTTCGCACTTCTAGTATGTGCACATTTTCCTTGAAAATGAAATGAAATGTCATCTCCTTTCCCCCCTGATATCATTGGACCAAGGGATTACACACGTTCCCTTTGACTCCAGCAACATAATGGGTTGCGATTGATAAGTAATCCCCCGTTATGAATAGTACCACCGGACTTCAGATTCTCTGGACTGCAAAGCCATTGTTATTGTCCATGACGTTAAAAGCTTTTATTGTTTTCACATCACAACCGCCCGATTTAGATTGAGCTACAGCCTCATTCACGAAATAAAACTCAAACTTCTGCTGGGAATTCATAAACTTTGCTCGTGTAGTGCATCATTTAATTCAAAAAGAAACGAAGATGAGCAAAAAATCATGAAGAATTTTTTTGACTGGCAAGCTATGACCTAACATCCTTGGTGCAGAACCAACACCCATAACTTATCATATTAATATAGGACCCTCTTTTCATTCAAATACAAGTTTGTTCGGCACCGGTTTCATATAGGTGAGTGATTTTCGATTTGTTATGAAAGCAATAAATTGCATATAAAAGGGGTTACGCGGCAAGTTTAAGGTTTGGTTCTGCAACAAAGATTAGGTCAGCAGTATTTGCCAAACAATTTTTTTTCTCAGAGCTTGGTTCACCTTCATGTCCCTTCGATAACGGCTGAAATATTAGGTCAAGACAATTGAACACACGGAGAACTTACTAACGTTAGTTATTCGTTAAAGAGGACGGGTAATTTGTGTGCCACGTCATGAAAAATAGCTTAATTTAAATCGGGGTTTGGGATGGTTTTAACACCTGTTTCATTGCATGGGTAATTAACAATAGCTCTGCATTCAGATAAATAAAAAGGAAATCTGTGAAGTGTTTGGTCTCCTACATACCGAGCGGATTCATTATCAATTCGCCCCATTTTTGCTGGCTGGAGTCAATGAATCTTGGTGTACATCCCGTAGTCAATGATAGTCAGGGCTTAAATTGAGATGACATTGAATTAATTTTCTCGGAGAATGTGCAACCTACTAAGAGTTGAATGAGAACACATGTAGAACTGATTTCTATACTTTTAGGAAAATTATTCGGAAGAATTAAGTCTTCCCAGGGGTGTGCCACCTTTGTCCTTATCGGAGCATCTTTTTCGCTGTGGCCTCATGACCTATATGGGACTGCAACATACCAACAACCAAAAAACCAGACAGAAATTACAAACAGCACCAAAAGGGGCAGTGGAAAGGCGAATGCTCAACACATCCATTAGGGACAGGATAAAGATTAGTGTAATAAGACAAAAACTGGAGTAAGATATTATAAGAAAAAAAAAAATCAAAGAGCGCGGAAATGGAGATGGGCTGGACACGTGGCAAGAATTGAAGGCAAAGATTGAAAAAGCAGGTAGGAGGGGCAGACAAAACGGTGAAGTGAAGTCGCGAGTACAACCTAGCACAAGAGGTGGAAGACACGGTAAAAATCCAAAGGACGCAAAGAGTCGGAAGTACAAAGAAAATCAAGAGAAGCCCCGTGTTTGAACTGCATAAATTCATTGTACAGGAACATCAACATTGAGCAAAAATACCTATACTGAAGTCTGGACGCCTGGATGATACGCTTATGACAAAACTCCAAACCACTAATTCATAGTTCACCAAAACCAAGACCCAAAACTTTCAAACTAGAAGACCATATACCAATATTAGTAGACACATTGGGAGGAGTGCCGGGGCCCAGCATCCTCCAAGAATGCAGAAAAGAAACTTCAAATTTCTACATAACCAAGAATACTAATCAAAGAAATAAAGAAGGGAGATAAAAAATGAACAGCCAAGGAGCTGAGAATAAAGACAGTGCGTGACAATAGATAGTCGGATTTAGGAAAAAGCTTCAAACAGTACAGTATATTCAATATGCCGCAGAAGAACCACACCCGTGTCAAGGGACGCAGCACTCGAGAAAAACAAGCAGATTCCCAACTTTTCAGTTCAGCGAAGAAGAACTTCAATGTTATTAACTCATCACATTACTTACATGGTGTGGAACAAGCCGGCACACATAAAGACTCATTCACGAAGTATATGCTATGTCTGTTTTTTTCTGGAGGGGGGAACAGGTAACGTACCAATGAGCTGCGTGAATAGGTGAAAACAACAATAATTCCAAGATGAGAACACATCTGAACCAGCAAACTTCGAAGCGTATATCGACAAGTCCATTCAAAGGAGGTTCTATGGGAACATATCTTGAGTGTTTAGAATAGAAACCCCTAGGCATCTACCAGATGGTAAAGGAATGAAAATGAAAGCAATAGTGTAACCTGGCCCGATCTCCAACAGTGGTAGTGTGCACAACAACCTAATCTATTTTGACAAGAATTCATATTCCCGGCTTGGGGGTCTTCCAGGGCTGTCCTCTATCCTGCAATCTATCCTGCAGTATTTAACCTTGAATGGATCTCATCGATCAATACAGTCATCTGAAAATTGCCTGATTGCACAACCACCAAGTCTTCAGCAAAGAAGCCTCAAAGAGAATCGTTTCACCCCGTTTGCAAAAAAAAAAAAAAAAAACAATCCAAAAGACTGCCGAAAACTGATTAATCATTTCATCATTGACTTCTTGAGAGGGACTCGCACATGAAGCAATCCATCCCACGCCAGAGATATTTTTTTCTCAACTAGATGCAAAGACAAGCGGGACATAAACCCATGACGTGGCGTAAAACGTTTGAAAGATGTAAGGAAACTATGCTCACTCCATAAAAGCCGTAGCAATGCAATTCCTTGTCAAGCTCACCTTCAAAGACCTCAAGATGCTATCAAACAATTGCCAAAATGATATGCGGACGACAACACCTCAAGTCGGGTCATGAAGATGTGGATTTTAACAATCTATAGCAATCTAATCAAATACTCAGTCACGGTTGCATACCGAAGATCGACACTGAGGGACTAATGGTCCCAATTGAAAAACAGGGGAGCAAGCATAAAAAATTTGTTACAATTTTTAAAGCTTATCCTTCCGTGATGTTGGTGAATATGTGATGAGGAAGTGGCGTTGACGATCTTGCTTGTGCGGGGAAAAATTAACTTGTAAACATTTTGAGCGTGTTGGTACTGTGGTAACCTATGGGCTAATATTTCCAGTGGTGGGCAAGTTAACAACTTTTTTTTTAATCGTTGTGTATTCTATGGCCATTTTGGGGGGGGGGGCCCCTGAAAAAGAATCTAGCAAGCTTTTTCCCTGAAGATAAAGTTTTGGTTGGTTCTTGGATTTTACGTTTTGTACATAAGTCAATGGGATTTTTAGGTTAAATTGTTATTTGCCAACAATTTCACACATAAAAACTAATGACAACTAATGTAGCTGCCGTGTGCTGGGTATATTGCCTCCCTTTGTAAAACCATATGTTTCCAAAATAATAAAAAAAAAATGTCTTTACCTTGGCAGCGGGGTGTAGCATCACTCATTACCACAGCTACAACTTTCCCCTACTGTTTAAAATATTTATAGAACAGGACTACACCTCTTTACACACAATGAGTTTGCCTGCTACTTTGTATGGAGTAGGCATTAGTGGAGTGCATTCGGGTAAAAATTGTAATAATTGGCATCTTGGAGGCATTAATAAATTACATATGCATTCGCGGGGCCACTGTGAGCACTCGTGCTCACAG
>JAMKCH010050740.1:0-10143 GCA_023653785.1 Ophioderma brevispina
ACTTTCCTCTAATTTACTTATAACTTGTCAAATGCATAGCAAATAATATGCATTTTTCTGTTATAGGATTATTATCAGACCAACAATTTGAGACTGGTTTTGTCAAAATCAGATCGGCGCACTCTGAAAGAATTACCCCATGGGATGCCCTTGAACCAATTAGGAAACCCTATAAGCCTGAAACAATGACCGTAGATAGGGCAAATTAGCTATACTTTTTTAATCCTCATGACCAGATGAATAATTGGAGTAAGTTTTCAAAACAATTACACCTGTTTTTATTTTTGAACCCTGTACAAAACTGTTTTTCATGTTCCCCATTGTTGATTTTTTAAAGACTTTTGACACATTATTCTGTTACATTTTAGACAATTTAGCAGTCGGTCTTATTTAATGCCGGGGGGGGGGGGAATGGAGGCTTTTCAACTTTTTTTGGGGCAAACATTTTCCGCGTCCCCCCCTCGCTTCGTTCAAAAATTTCACACTCCCCCCTTGATCAGCTGATTTCCCCATTTAAAAAGTTCATGTTCCCCTCTCTCTCGTTGATGAAAAATTTTCACATTCCTCCTTCTTTCTTACAAAAATTTTTCTGGTCCCCACCTCAAATCCTCCATTCCCCCTGGCGTAAATTAATGATAACACAAAAATTGTTTCTGTGCAAATTTTTTGTCAAAAAATCAACTTTCGTGCACGATGACGGTTTGGTCATTATTTGCCTAACTTTTCACTCGCTGACGTTCTAGTCTTCATTTCAGTCATTGACGTTTTCATTTTCTTTACCTAACTTTTCATACTGTTATTGTGTTTGTATGAACCGGTATTTTCATATCTCTTTCAAAAACTTGAACGCTGCAAGGCGTAGCCTGGCTCTGTTTCTACAATTACACACTTTGTAGCTGATCGAATCGAGTGTTTGTTATTGAAATTGTAAACAAATGGCAGATGCAAGAAAACTGCAATATGAAATGAATATACAGAAAGCGAGGTAAGGTAATAGTTTGAGGTGACAGTCAGTGAGTTAGACAATAAGTGCGTAGCTTTAACAAAAGGACGATTATTATCGTCGTTATCATTTTGTCTACCTCCTAATGTCAAATACCTTCATGATCAGAAGAAACGAATACTTCATAAGAATTATGATAATAGGCCAAGACAATGTCTCACACGATTCTAGATATTGGTTATTCACCCCTGCCATGTTTACCTCCCCGATACTTACACAATACGAGTCGTTTTATCTCAATACTCTCACTTAGTAGCTCTGTGTCCCCCAACTCATTACTCAACGTTTTTAAACCTGGGGGCTTCTTGACTTCACTATCAATTTACACCTCGTCATTAATTTGAAAAATTAAAATGCACTGGCTTTTATAATTTGTTGGTGGCGCTCTAAACTTGGCCCCTCTTCTTCCCCATGATCTTCACGTGTAACTCTTGCTATATTTCAAAATGTATTTCACATGCTTATCTCGTGTATTGTAACACCATAGATATATATCAACATTTGTTATTATGCTTGTAGTTTAAGAAATTACCATCTTGACAAATACTATATCGAGACGTCGATGCACCTCCATATATATAATATATATATAGATATATATCTATTTGAGTAAAGAATTGGCTGAAGTCGGGATTCTACACCGGCGACCTTCTGGATAGCGATACCAGTGCTCTACTAACCAACTGAGCTATTCAGCCCGTCCTTTGGGTTTATCCCTAGTACGCCAACCCCTTTACTCTATCAGTAAACAGTATTCTTACTTATGTACTGCCGGATCATATTGATGCAAACCCATGAAATTAAGTATTTTAACTCAAGAACAGAGATGGGTAAACGGCGTTTGTAACCTTTTTTTTTACTGGAATCATATTGATGCCCGCTGATTGAAGAACAATAATAAATTACACAGAGTAAAGAATTGGCTGAATCGGGGATTCGAGATCTAACGTAAGGTTGTTGGTTCGTAAGTTTAAAATATGGGTATATCAAGGAGCAATATACTTGATACAGTGCTTGCTCTGTGAGTACACGTTTACCTTATTTAAACACAATATTTCTTACACATGTTGTACATACATTTTTTATTGTTTTGTTTCGCAATTTAAGTTTTTCATCTATTGTGAGGCCTAAGAATTTTATTTCGCTTCAAAATCTACACTAGTAGTTGCATGCAACCATCAAGACAAGCATCATATCTATTATCTATATTCTTATTTGAAAACAGTGTCCAAAAACATAACATTTGTCTTTTTTGCATTTAAAAGATATTGTGTTTTTGCCTTAACCAATTGCAAACTTCTTTTAGTTCATTGTTAACTGTGTACATAAAACCTCAAAAAATGTCAACACTTTAGCGAATAAAAACAGTTTGTATCGTCTGCAAATAGATCATTTTCAGTAACTTAGATGTTTGACAATATCATTCATATACAAGATCAACATATGGTCCAAGTATGGATCCTTGGGGCACACCACCTTGAAATATTTTCACATTCTGACTTTCCCTGCAGTAATATGAAACAACATTGCTTTCCGATTTGTACGATAATTTTGGAAACCATTTCTGGGAAACACCCTCTAAATCCGTAGTGAATATAGTTTTTTGCTAACAATTGCGTTAAACCAAAATCATAACTGCCATATAGTCATTGAAATTAGTGCTGAAATCCCATACTGTTTCTTTTACAAAAGTGTTATTCTTAGATAAAAAATCACAAAGTACGATTATACACTATGCTTTTCGGATTTTTAAAATACACGGAAGACCAAAAACTGTTTAATAATGACCAAATATTTTCACCGGGGTTATCGTTTTTTATATATAGGGACAAGGACGTTTGCAACTTTAATTCAATCAGGAACAATTCCGTGAGATTAAGATATATTGAAATGAAATAGACAATGATACCGATTTCTTTGCAACACATTTATTAACTCTGCTCTAATGATTATCATGGCTAGCACTTTTCCTACTCCCCAGATTTTTAATAATCTTTAAATTTCAATTCATCTTCGCTCGTTGGATTGAAAAACAACTTGTGTTACTACTGTTCTGAAGATCGATGAGAAGTTTTAAAAACCCCAATGTGGTATGGTAGCACTAATGTTGGAACCTATCTGTGAAAAGTAGTGATTAAATTTTAACCATCCTTTGGACAGGTGTATATTTCACTTCCGGAAAACAATTTTTCCGAGCATTTTTTAGAGTTGATTTGGTCTAATAAAGAATTGAAGAATCTTTTCCAGTATTTTCTCCATATTATTCCCTTTCTTTTGTCTAATAGTTGCTAAAAGTTTTGTTTTTGCAAAGACTCAATGTGGAGTTTAATTTGTTCCTATATGCTGTTACGTCTCCCTTTAATTCATTAGGGGTCTTCGAATAAACTTGTTTATAACATCTATTTGTCCTAACGAGTGGCTTTTCAGAAGACCGTGAGATAGTCCAGTGATTTTTAATCTTATTTTTGTGGTGATTTACCTTTTTTGTTTGATGTTGGACAACATTTTCATAAAGGTAATAATTTGGAAAGAATTTCCCATTTCCATATCTCATAGGGACACAGCCCGGAGCAGGCATTTCCCGTTAACTTACACTTAATATTCGGATTTTAAATGTTGTATGTTACGAGCTTAAGTTGTCCGTATTCATTTTATAATACAAGTTAAATAATCACTTCAACATTCAGCTATGATAATTGCCCGAAGTTATGATGTAGTTCGATGATTTGCAAAAATATTATCAATTAAGGTTGCTGAATTTGAGGTAATCTGGGCGGCTTTGTTAATGCCTGGGATAAGGAATGTGATGACAAGATAATTAATAAAAATCATTTGTTGGTGTATGAACATCTTCATTGTAATAAATTTATGTTAAAATCCCCCATTAGTATACAGGCTTCTCATTATTTGTGATTTTAGCGAATATACATCTTTAAATTCATTGAACTCTTGTGACTCTTGATCTGGTGGTCTGTAGATAATGCCTACTATGATATTTTTTTTCGATCCATTACGTTCAATTTCATGCATAAGCTTTTCGACGTTTTTTTCCGGATGTGTTTTTGAGCCAACCGTATCGTATATGATACTTCATCTTGTTACTATATACAAAGCATACACCACCATCCTCTACCTTTTTCCTTTGTTAAACGCAAGATTTAACCATCAAACTAAGTTATCCAGGGGTTTATCTTTTAAACATGTTTCTACCAAAAGGCCATAATTCAAGAATTGTATTGGAACAGTATAGAAGATCCTTGAAGAATCAACATTTTTATCAAGGCTTTCTAATGTTGGCATTTAACATAGACATATTTGACGTTTTTTTCATGAAGAGACGCGATAATATCATGCTGTGAAAATATTTTGTGTAATTGTTGCAATTAGTTTGATTTAAACCTGTTTGAAAAATTGTTTGATCTAACGAACTATCAAATTTGTTACAATGTCATCATCGTATATTTTGTTTTCAAACATTCTATACAATTCCCAGGTTAAATTTTAAATATTGCTCGCTATAAGGGTTAAGGTAGATTGATTTTGTCGTTACACGTCTTGTACAGTGCCAATATTGGACAACATCTTTAACCTGACATGCAATGTCAAGTCACTACAACACTTATGAATATAACTTCATTACGATATAGTAATGTCAACTTTCTTTGGTTTTCTTAATAACCCTGTGCTACACCCCACCACAATACAATACATAATATTAAAAACCAAAAAGAGAAATACACAAAACTGCAAAATGCAGTCTGGTGCGTAATTTGAAACAAA
Source organism: Ophioderma brevispina (assembly GCA_023653785.1). Lineage (NCBI taxonomy): Eukaryota > Metazoa > Echinodermata > Ophiuroidea > Amphilepidida > Ophiodermatidae > Ophioderma > Ophioderma brevispina. Next base: position 4,784 of record JAMKCH010050740.1, read on the forward strand.
AGAATAAAAATTTAAATCAAACACGACCATCAGCACAGAAAGTAAGAACTTATAATACACCGACAAAAGTCTAGCAGATTTTTAATGTTAGTTTATTGGCATTATTCTTATACCGCATATCAAAAATCCGCGCGAATAAATAAACAAACATTTCCCAATGTTATTTTTTTTAATTTGTCCCAATTTAATTTGATCACAGAATTGAAAAGAAGCTCGCTACTGCCGTAATAAACAAACCCCCTATCCATTAACCACATACTTTACCAATTTGTACCTCCATAACAATCCATAATATTGGCCCATAACATTCCAATGTCATTTTGGAAATTCTGGTTTATAATTGAGTTAAAAACATCAAACAAGATTTCATTTTTCATATAACTGTGAAATTCATATTTATTCTAGTTTTGAGTTAGAACAACTTTTGTCAATGAACGTGAAGTTCATATTTCCATTTAAGTGAACACATTGCAGTTCACTTAATACAAAAGACCATAATTTCAACACTTTATCTAAACATTTTCAAGTTTGCATACTATAGTAATCAAGTTCATCTTACATATTCAAGTTTGCATTTCATAATAATCAAGCAAAGCATCGTTGGGCATTTCACTTCAGCAATTTCATTTCGCTTTAATATGCCTGAATATAATTACATTAAATATTTTTGACAATGTGCGAGTTCTTTGCCTGAAATAATTACCAGTTTTTAAATATTTTTGAATTACTCGAATCCATGTCAAGCATGAAATGTATATTTGTAATCCGACCTCTCTATTTACATTTTATTAACCACTTAATGAAAGTTTACAAGGCAATGTTTACAAACTATTCTGCATTTTAATTTTCCCTAACCCATATGTTAATTTGACTATCACATTTAACATATCACATTTATTACAGTTACTTGGAAGTCCCATGTGTAGTTTAAAACAATTCCATCTCACATTGTGTTTTAAGCACGAAGTTTCACATATTTTGTTTACAAATCGAGTTCCGAAGGATTCATTGTAACTGTTAAGGAGACCAATACAATTGATAAACATTGCTGAGGATGAATCCATAAGTTTGAACGCCTGAAATGCACCATTTTACTATTTCATTTTGGACAATTAAATTTTTTTATTCTATGATACAACTGATAACTCCCATAACATTATCAATAATCCTTTTAAAGGCCCATGATAAAATGCGAATTGAAAAGATGTGTAAAATGATTGTTTTGTATTGTGCAAATCCAATAGAACTTAAGATTAAATATCCAGTTCTTTTAAACCTAGAGTTTATATTGCGGACTAAGTATAAACAACCTCGTTCACATCTGGATTTTAAGTTAAATCCATGTTGGCCAAGTGAACAAGCAAGATGCAAATTTCATTCAATTCACATCATCAGTTTAACGTTAATTCCCCATTTTACAGCAGTATCAACAATCAATTTTCACGAAGTGGTTACGACGAAACATGACTAAAAATTAAAACAATACTGGATATTGCTGAATTTAACAATATTTTGGTATAGAAGTAGTCAAACTGGTTCAAAATGTATTACATAGTGATTATAATGGGAAACATTGATAGTGATATTTAAAAACATATTGTCCAATTTATGTCTTTATCCTTTGATTTCAACCATGTAAATTGGCAAATACAAGCTCATGTATGACAAGTAATATTTTTCAATTTGTGATATAGTTTTAAAATTGAGCTTCCAAATTCATTTTAATTTACATTTGACATAGAGAACACGTCCGATCAAAAAAAAATTTAACATGAGGTGTTTGTTCACATTTAAGTAAACACAATTTCATTTAACTTTAATACAGAAGACCAAATCCAAATTTTTAACCTAAACAAATTGTAAGTTGCATATCTATACTAAACCAAGTTCGTATGAGCAATTCAAATTAATCATTCCAATATCAAGCATAAAGTGGCATGTTCCTTTGCAGTCAATTCCATTTTGGCTATTCATCTAACAATTAGGGTATTACCTTGAGTTTTGAACATACTTCTTTCGTTAGCAATAAAGAATACGCATTTCACCTCTATATCAACTATTGGATTCATGACACATGAATTCATATTTTAGAGTCTATAAACAAACATCTCGATTTACATTAATTGCAAATCAGAGTACAATATTTAACAACTCATTTCGCATTTAAATTCTATAACTTCCATATGTTAATTAAAATATCATAAATTTTTATTATTTTAAGCTGTTTAGGTTTTAAAAAAACAAATTCCGGCTCACAAGGGTTTTCAATCGCAGTCCATATTAGTTTAGTTTTGCACAATCGAGTTCAAAAATTATTTTTAAATATATTTTTCATTTCTGTCACTTTCGATATGTTATGCTGATTGCTGAATAAATGAATCCATTTTTCAAGTTGTAAACAATGTACAAGTTCAGCAGTGAAATGCACATTTCATTCATAATTCATTGTACATATTGAAGATTATCATTCATATGGGGTGTGTGGGGGTGTGGTATTGGTTAATATTCATTGTGGGGGTGGTGAATATCGAGATGGAGTTCAATCCAAATTGGAATCAAGCCATTCGTTTAACAATGAAGTTCAAATAATGGATTTCACAATTCCACTTCTGTTCCTATTGCACGTCACAATTGAGAAATATATAATAAGACAATGTCATTTCATATATAGTTGACAACTGTTCATTCCAATACCGATAAAACCTTATCATAGGCATTTTTGGAAGGCCCGGATAAAACTAATTATTAATAATTATTGAACATTATTTGTGAAATCCAGTACAATTTTACAAACAATTCCAGTTCATTTTAAACGTGAAGTTCACCATTTATGTTGTAAACTAAACGTCTAAACAATCCCGTATAGATCTGATTTTAATTATCCATATTTCAATTGAATTAGTCCGATCAAATTTCAATATAAACAAGCCCATTTACAATATCATTTTAAAAAAAAACATTTTATTTCACCATTATCACAATCAGTCAAATTACAAACCCAGTTCACAAGATTGGTTCGGGCTAATATGAATTCAACATTTGCAAAAAAAACTGTAAAACTAGCCTGATTTGACAACACTTTTAAGAAGGTAGAACAATAATTTGCATATTATAATGATAATGATTGAAAGAAACATAGATAGTGATACCGCTTAGTCATTCCCCAATTAAGTCTTATCATTCGACTTAAGCCATGACAAGTTGGAACTACATGACCATTATTTATATTGTTCAAAAAACAGTCTGTTGTTTGTGATAATAGTTCTAAATAGCTTATCACTTCATTCCGTTCATTTAACTTACTCTCATTTATACATGGACTTTCCAAGCGACGCTGAGACCAAGCTCCTGGTGTTTCCCTCTCTTTGGTTTTTTTCTCGGTATTCTACTAACACAATTTTTGTTCCAACCACTCTGATCCTTGCTGCCTTACCAATCTGAATCTCATTTCCTCCTTAGCTATCCTTAGCAGCCACTCCTCTTGTCTTTTTCATGGCTGTGAAGATCACCTATAATGACCGACACCACAGGTTTCTTTGTCCTTTATTGAAGGGGCTCCTTTTTAAGCGATCATCTAGGACCAGTCCTCTATCCTGAAGAATGCCACAACTCTAACTAGATGTTGGTCAGTCCTTGACCGTCCCTTTCGTCGAAGGCGATGGGGCGTTCACCATATGGATACACTCGCAGATCCCTCCATCTGAACATCCGAAGTCAGAACCCAACAATTGCGAACCCTCATAATACATTTTCCTGTGAGGATCTTTTTGTTTTACGCCATAAAACAGCAAATTAGTTTGCGATCCAATTTTGTATTTCCTAATAGTGTCATTTTCCACACACCATACGGTTGAATTTATGATCCATTTCGCCCCTCATACCGGGTATTACGACCTCATCGATTTCCTTCAATCTATCGCTCGTATCAAAGAGGTTTCTATAGATAGAGCGGCAAAAGTTAAGTAATCTTTAGAAATTCACGTCGCGCATGTTTTGCCGACACAAAGAAAACCTAGAAAACCAACAATAGAAAGCAATGGCTGCCTCCGCTCTTCCACATACTGATGGGTGCCGCTTTGCATATACATAATCGGGAGTGATGATATTGTTAGTGATACAAATTAATGTATGTGTTAGAGGTGGCCAGGTGTAATAGTGTAATAATAGTGTACCTGGATCATTGTGATCAGATACTCTTTTTTTTCATAAGCAATGCGCGCTTAGGTTGAAAAGATGTATTCATTGAGGCGGTTTATTTAAATCAAGAAAACTGAGGGTCAGTCATTCGTTGTGTGGCCATGGTAGGAAAATATTTAACCACAAATAGCTACCCAACATCCAACAAACTGAGTATTTTTGGAGGATTGTTGTATCGAATTGCATATGTGGTATAACAAGCACCCAAAAATATAATTATCGTGCAATATTCAAATGTAGAGCCCCGGCACGGACGACTGCATGGTTTTGAATGCGTTTCACCCCTTGCCTCGTATCTCGAGCATTCGATTTTGTCGTTCATTCTTCTTGTGTGTTTTCATCTCCAACAGTTCATTTTCCATCCTATCTAGTCTGGTGTAACATTATCCTTCATCTCAGGATCAGTGTTTAGTGTCAGACGGGATTGACGTTTCCGCCCGTCGGTTGAATGTACCAGTCACCTGAGGTGTTTCCGCGGGTTATCGGATAGGAATTAACGGCGACGTTCTTGTTGTTGCCTACCTGAAATCGTTATCTTCTTATCTTCTTAATTGTTCCGTCAGAATCCTTCTTTTCTTGTCCGTAGTGTTTCTCACTTAATAAATATCCGGTAGTTTCTCCTCTTTTTGCCACTCAGTAGATGCAATTGGCTTTATTTGCTAAATTATGGCTGGCCGATTGAGAGTAAAAATATAACGTCTTAACATGACGACGGTATTTCTAACGATATACGTCGAGGAGAAAACCAAGAAGACCCCACCCACATTGAATATGATGAATAAAATGCACATGCGCAAACGAACACACAATTACCTACTCGGTGGAGATAACATAACTTTGTGATGTCATTTCTCGCATGTCTCAGGAGGGTAAAAACTAGAGTAATAGTGGATACGCGAATATAAGCATAACAATCGAAAGGTGCATCAACTTGATTTCCGCACCAGATGGTTGCAATCTAAGTTCACATTTCATTAGAATAAATGAAATATACCGTGGTAGTTTTGACACGGCACTGTGATCCGGTGACTTATCTTACGGTAAATCTGTTACGTTAACATAATTCTCTGAATAAAGGAAGCGCAAAAAGTTGAATCCAAGTATTATTCAAAATGCAACTAGGTTAAGTACTAGTGCGTTGTTACAGCCGTCATTGTCTGAGG
>JAMKCH010050741.1:0-43544 GCA_023653785.1 Ophioderma brevispina
AGGTGAATATACGTATAATTGTTACGTATTATCTATGTTGCAGGGAAACTTAACATTTGTGTAAAAAAATTACAAATCCATGTGAGACTCCCTGTGCAAAGTTCTTCAATGTTACTTCCTGAAACAAAATTAAACTTTTTAAGAAAAGATATTTCAGTAAAAAATCTAGAAACTGGCAAATACATAGTCGTTTCGGAGGTGACAAAGATGAATTAACAAATGTATTAATGAGTTATTAATAAACACAGAAAGCTGATTATATTTGGAAGTGTAAACAAGCTATTCATTTTAGTGTACAAGAGGAAGAATTCTTTAGGTGACCAAAGAAAAGCATGCAGGACACTTTGTATTACACAGAGGTTGAAGGCCAAACCGTGTGAACTTGAACAAGCTGTAATATAAAAAACAAACGGAAAAATCACTTGTGTGCTAACTTATCGAGCATTGTTTAAAACTAAAAACATAAATTGGAATAAAAAAAAATCAAAAACTTGGTGTGGACGCTATTGTTACAGGCCATGATTTGGTGACAAAACATTCATTTGGAGGGCCTGATGGTGAAAAAAATATAATTTTGGAGAACATTGTGTAACCACAAATGAGAAAGGTTTATTATTTCATTCGGCAAGAACCATTAGAACTTAGACATAAGTTTGTCATATTTTACAGTGTCTTTTTTCCATTTCAAGCTCTTTCAGTAATGTCTTTCTATTTCTGATTCCAGTTTTGTTGGAGTATTTATTTAAATCATAGCCATGATTACCATTTCATAGCAAGTTGTGGTTCTTAAACGATGTGATGGTTGCTACGGTGTAACAAAATAAAATTAAAAAAAAAAAAAGATGCATGCAGGGTCATTCCATTGCCAAAAACCGGGAGTTCACCGTCTTTTGATTTTGCTTGTCATTTGCCCAGGGATGCATAAGCCTTTCTGATTTCCAAGGGTCACAAGATCACCAAATAAAATCATGTTTCTATTTCTTATAGCAGCCTGTCAAAGTTAGTGACAGACGCAAAAATTCAGTCATTGGGTTGACATCAAAAAATTAATGCCATTCTAGAGACATCTGAAATTCTAACATTCAAGCGCATTACCTGCTTCATTTGTGATACGTGCGCCACTCCCATGAGCAAGTGAATGTTACCTGTAAATAAAGCTTCACTGGTGATTCCCCTTTAATTTTTCTAGGGATCAACGCATGAATAATTTTCTGTGAAGAGTTTTTAAATGCTCTGCATGATTGTATGACGGGAGTGAAATATGATGCCCTCTCTAAAGGTTGGGAACCCTAAACGTTCTCACTAAAATTAACCCACTCCCAACGTTTCTTTTTTATTTTTGTGTTGATTGTACTTTGAGTAGATTCTTTAATTCTTTTGCATCTGATAAAGTACACTTAAGTTATTTGAAATATTGCATTGTTTCAAATGCATTATTTTTCCTCGTCTATATCAAAAACGGGCTAGGTCAAGTACTACATTTACCAGTATTAAAAACTCATTGCCCTCAGATATATCAGCATAATCTTTGACAATTTATATGCATAGTGATACTAACCAGGACCTATCACTGTAATTTGTTGAAAAAAGGAGTACTATTTTTAGTCCTAAGAACATATAGGATATGATAGGGATGTAAACATGGTACTGGTGTAAATACAAAATTATTGGCCAATCATTGTAGGAGATTTGGTAAAGCTATATCATGTAAAGTAGTATGCTTCATCTGATGAAAAAAAAAAATCAAGTCTCTTCAAGAGCTGCATGGTGTGACCTATCAGTTCAGGTTATTTTTTATAGCGACGTCTTTTTTATTCATGGCCACCATTAATTAAGGGAAACCTAACTTTGAGGGCATAAAAATTTAGATTTCTGCATGTATGATGAGCAAAAACATGCAAAAACATTTAGAGAATTAGAGGACCCCTTCAGCAGCATGGGTCAATAGCTGTGGGTGTCCTCAAAAATGGGAAATTACTAGTATTTCAATTGATGAGGGCATTTCTACAAATCAAAATGTTGGGATTGCTCAATTTGCACTAGCTGGTCAACAGACCACTTGCAGTACAAAGTCATTTATGATTTCTTGTAAGAGACAATGACACGTGAAATATAAAGTGTTCATTTTGTGATTGGAAATTAATTCTAACAACATTTAAATTGAAAGCAACCAAAACAAAAATTACAAATATTAAGATAATCCAATTACATCCTTTTACGTACAATATTAACACTCAGGCAAGGGAAAACAAGAGGTCTTGGCACATGCTATGCAATTATGCAGCAGTCCTGTCCAATTTTGGGTAATTTGGTGACTTTTTCACATGTTCACCATTTTTTTGCCCCTGTATCATATGGTAGGCACAGCAGCAGAATTTCAAAAAAGGTCGAATTATCAAGAGTCAAATGGAGTCGAGTCTCAAAAAGTTACATGTGTAAGGATCAAAAAAATTTAAGAAATCATAATATCAACAAAACTTAAGGTCTCGGGGGCATTTAACATTCTATATGGGGTCAGTGAAATTACTGAACAGGCATTGCAGGAAAGGCATTGAGTATAAGACCCCTACAGTCGCAGTGGGGTCCCTGGCCTGTGCAGGTGCCCCGAATTGAAATGGGAAATTGAAATACTTACACAGTACAAGGAGAATTTTTAAAGGGAAAATGTCTAAGGTATTCCTGTTTTCTAGTTTATAACCATGGGTAAATTAGCCCTGTGCTGATTTAATTGCTTAAGATTTACATTTTGTTTTTAAAATGATAATTTGTTTTATTGCAACTGCCAAATGACTGAATTTTGCTCCAGAGTCGTGAAACTTGATGAATCATTTCATGAGACACGAATAGAATATATGGATTTCTGTTGGTGATCTGTAGCTTAGAATTTAATCCCCAAAGCAAATCATGGCCAAACTCAAGATGTATGGTGAAATCTTTGTTTTGGCATGGAATGACCTGCAGGTAGTGCTAATTATTTATAACAAAATATTTGTTTGTGTTAAAACTTGTTACTTGAATATTAAGGGCAACACAAGCTAAGGCCTTGCAATAATGTTTGTATAAACGCATGTTAACAAAAAAATGTCACCTCCGAAACAACATGATTAGATGGGTTATTTTTTCTAAAAATTGCACTAATAATGTAGTGGGGGGGAAAAGAGTAGAAATAGGGGTTATTTGGATATGAAGAGACGGGATAGGACAGGAGGGGAAATTATTAAGTTAGTTAAAAACCCCCCACCCCCCCCCCCACACCACAATCAGGAACATTACTGTAACAAAGACAGTTATGTGTCTGGCATGTCTATTTCAAATTGACACAAAAAGTAACAGAAAACACAAATACTCTGGTAAATAGTCAAATTTATCCAATCTGTATGTTATAAATCATGGTTACATTTGAATATGTTCGTTCCAAGGTAAAACAATCACCATTCAAAAAACATTAAGCCTCCAAGCTCCAAAAATAGCCAATTTGGCATTTTTAACCAAAATTATGTTAATCTCCGAGAAAAACAATGTCAGTCTCAGGGAAATTTTAAAGTTGACTAGTGCAGCACCTTGGTGAGTGTTATCCTATCATGATGAGCAATCACTACTAATCACTACACCAGAGATATCAGCAGCAAGAGATTTCTATTAAGCAGTAAGCCGAGATGTTTAACTTAACTGTTCCGGAAGTGGTACCAAATGTGTTTCGGAGGTGGACAGTGCTAACGGACGGTATGCAGTGTTGTATAATGTGCAAATATGTTGTTATTTTTACAACTTTTATTCAAGTAAGAGTTAAAGGCATGCTTTCAACATGTAAATGGAAGTTCAAACAACACTGGCCATGTTCTCCTTTAAAAAATAAACACTATCAGTCATTGTTGCGGAAGTGACAAAAAATGTAACGGACAAGTTAACACTTTGAATTTGAATTGAGCAAAAAATCTCATAAAGAGGCGAAGGATCAAATTCTTTTGCAACTAAATGCAAGCCACAGACTGGTAGTTGTGGCAATACAAAAAAAACAATTAAGATCTTGAGACACCGGGGGTCAACCTTAAAGTTAACTAAAGGCAGTTAATCCCCACCGTCTTTGGTGTTAAAAATGAGGCAATCATTTGTTAACGGAAAATGTCCACCCTCCGAAACGCTGAATTGCAACGACCTGTCAGTCCGGAAAGGAGAAGCAAGAAAATGTGGAAAACAAAATAGCCATTTAGGTGGACATTGTCTATAAAATAATATAAAACAAAAAAAACTGCGGACATTCAGTGCAGGGGAAACGTAACAGGCTTGAGAACAAAAATAGGATTTGTAATTTGGGGTACAACCAAAAGTGCCAATTTTGAACACATAATGGCCACCAATCCAAAAGAAAAAGTAAGGAGTTGGTTAAGCTAGAAAAAAAACTGAGCTAGCACCTATATAGGATAGTTACACAGAAAATAGCTTTTGAAATTCTTCATTGAATTAGGGATACATATCACGAAGTGTCCAAAACTGAAAGTTACACACTGATGTGAAAATGGCCATATAGATATATGATATATATAGATATAACCCTATATCGCACCTTTGGGAGACACTGATCTTTGTTATGTACTCATAAATACGTTAGAGAGACATTACTGTCTTCCAACGTTTCCTTTATGGAATTGCGGTTTATCTCCGTCAACAGGATATGAATATGAATTATGCAAAGAAGGGTAATCCACTAGAATAACAAAAGGATATGAATATTAATTAATTTAAATAACTATAAGAGCTCATTATAAGCTAATGAATTATTCAACTGTCTCCCTAATATCCATTTGTAGATTTTTTCTTATAAAATGGGTCACAATTTTCGCTAATAACTTCCAAATCAAAAAATCCGTGGCCTCTAAGATGTCAAAGGGTAAATACCGAAAACTAGTAGTTTTTTCTGATACCAAAATGTTGAACAACTTCGGTTAAAATCTGGGGCTTCTGGGGACGAGGCTAATAGCGGGAATCGGGCCATGGGACCTTTAAGTCAACTAGAATGATATATTTCCATCGCCATTTTTCCTTCCCCTCACCAAGGCGGCACCAAGCATCCACTTTGTAATACCCTATAATAAACCACATGAAACATATATTATTTATTTTTAAATGTATTTGAGAAATGGTATACAGAGCCGACGTTACTTACGTGGGAAACTTGGGCTACAAGTAGCCCAGATTGAATATTCCAATAAATCAATAAACAAAATAACAAAAAACGAAACAGCATATTGAATGCAGCGATTGTTCTGTCCCTGAGTCGAAGATTTTACCAGAGAAGATGGTATTGTAAAATTTTAGAAAACCATCTTGGATATCGGTCCAGCTAACCTGCTTGCTAACGTGTCCAGCCACCACTCCGTTACATGTCGGAACTACTTTTTTAATGATGATTAAATGATTTATACATTCAAATTCTATTGAAAAGACGAGACGGGAGTGTCAAAGTTCTGAACAAAATTGAAGCACAACCGAGTTTTTGAAATCAAAATACGCCAAATCAGCACCGACTTGGGATTGATAACAACGCTGCGCGTTTTGAAGAGACTTTAAAGGATGCGCGCAGTGATTGATGTAAGTCAGAGTACTCTCTATCTTTCAAAATCGAATTTTTTCCTGTTATGTCTATGTAAAAGGTGGTTGTGGATCTGCAAACTACTCATTGACGGTATCATGTGACATTATGCGCCCTCAACGGTGAAAATTGTCGGGTCCACTAGTTTGACACAATATTGTAGCTATTAGAGCATGCTGAAGGTTGGTGAAATGGCTGTTTCTTCAAAATTACGAATAATGAATAATGAAATAGTTGCCTCATTATGATTTGCAAAAAATGTTACGTTAAAACAGTCATAACATTGACTTTCATTCATTGGCCTTAATTTAAACTACAAATGTCCTTTTAAATCATAAAACTGACGTTGTTTTTTTAACTAACACTGTCAGTCAGAAATACATGGATTAATTGCTGTAAAAAAATCAATGCAATCAATTTCAAGAAAAATTTTCTATGTCAAAGACTCTGATCGTGGCTACTCAGTAGGAACGCCAGTGGCATTACTTCCGGTATTTTTAACAGGACGTGACCCCCGATATGACGTCACAAAATTTTAAATCCAAGCGCTCAGATTTGCGAGTGCGAGTACTCTAAGAAAAATTTAAATATCGAAATGATATTAAATTTTTCGGTTCAATTTATGTAACTTACCACGCATATAAGATACTAAACTTTGCTTTCCAGTAGAAATTGGTAGAAATATTTGCATTTCGTGCGAGAAAATTAAAGCTAAACACGCCGAAAATACGTACCAAAATGGGCGAAAGTCAGAGTCACGAACGACAAAAAAGAACATATTTAGGCCCATGAAAATTCGCCATCAACGAAAATGCTACAGAGTTAGATCTTTATGTACATTAGTTTGTATGAAAAAATCGTGAATTATGGCCTGCTAAGACGGCCATTCGCATGTTGTTGTTTTCGATCTGAAAGGTGTTTGCATGAGTGACAATGACACGCAAGCATGACGCAAGTAGATACGAACCTCGTGCAGAAATTTTGTTGACGCTAGAAGAAAACCTAGCTTTTATTTGTGTCTCTTGGAAACTTTCAGAAGGAAAAAATAGGTGGTTAAGTTGTTATATAATTTTATTGGGAAACTGCATCGTTTTACAGAAAGAAATGCACTCTAAATGATAAAAGTAATGTTGACTGAATGAGGTTACGGCAGTTGATGGCAAATTACTGTATCCTTTGTGTAAGACTGATGACAGGAAAATCAATTAAGCCTATACACCATTCAACTCTATTCATGTGCATATTGATTATTTCGTAGCAATGTTACATGAAAGGAAACCTGTGCTCAGTCTACAGTGGCGTAACCTTGCTTTGGAACGAGAAATAATGCCCCACGCAAACTCCGCCTACTCCTCAAGCCCAACGCCAATGAGATCAAGGGAAAATAATCAATTTATATAATACTATAAGAGTATTAAATTGAATATTTAATCTTTCCAGGAGCTGGCCTGTGCACAGAGGAGTTGAAAAAGAAATTATGCCCCTATCGGACTCGAACCCGTAAACTCCGTATTACTTGAATAGCGCGCTTGCTAACTGCGCTACAAGGTGGGTTGTATAGAGCGATAGATCACTCTAATGTATAGAGTACACTACGATCTGTGTCAGGGATATCACCCTCTACACAGACGATAGGTAAGTGCATTGCTTAAAGCATTTACATACAACCTTACATACCTGATTTTATCTGGTTGATGGACTTATTTCCCTTTTTCAAAGTAGTGTCATTATTACCAATCACTTAGACACATTGTTAACTTCCAAAACATCACGCAGATTTCAAAATTGAAAGCTCGTAATTGAAAAAAAAGAACGAAAACTGTTCGTTCACTCCAGAGTCGAATGTTTGTTGATAAACACGCTTTCACACAAATGACCCGAGGTCATTTTAACATTCTCTGCTATTGGGAAATCATTGCGCCACTTAAACTTCATCAAATTGGTGAAATATAGAAGTGTTACCATCAGAAAAGGCCCGTGAAATTTGCAATGGTTAATACGCCATTCATATTATTATTTTCAATTTAAAAATGATTGTTAATACATAATAAGGAATATTTTTTATTCTGCGTAGAGTTTGATGAAGCAGCCATTTCGTTAGAGCCATTGATTTACACGATGTTCACTGGTCTGCACGAGTATCCCGATATGCCTTGGAAATATCCTCGCGAAACTTGTAATGTGCGAAGTGCTATCTCTATGTTGGTAACGGAACATGATGAATTTCGGGATATTTGCAATCAGAAAACTGGATTATCTCCCTTGTGTAAAAATGAGTTTGACATGACCTTATACGTCACTTGATATTATTTAACACTGAAGTTTGACAACATCGCCGGGTGGACGAATATGTTTTTGGAAATCAACGAAAATTTGCCGTTTATGGAGATTTACATCAACATTGGTATTTGTACTTATTTCATGAATATGTTAACCATGCATTTGGGGCATAAACGAATGAATAACTGAATTTAAAAGGGTTTTAGAGCACGATAAAATTTGTAAATAAGGCAAAAAGTAAACACGCTTTAAATGCCATGCAATTACCTGTCGTCTGTGGTAGAGGAGTAACACTACCACAGATTCGTCTGTGTAGGTATAGAGTTGATCCGCTGTCAACTATCATTTGACAACGTGTTTTCAAACTGAATTTTCTAACAAGTGCGGTCATTGCCATCGATAAGTCCTATCAGAAGATGAAACATACCAATAATTTTATCTCATCATGCTAAAAATGAGTCATTCATTTTGATAATATGCACATTCGCAGGTACTTGAAAATGTAAACATTGCAAAATTCTGCTGGAATTCGACCGTATGATCATGACTAAATTTGCCTTATATCGACTCTGTAGAGCCTATTGAAAATTTTGTATATTCATAAAAACAATATCCATATTTAAGGACTTATTCAGGTGCAGTCTACTGTGCGAATAAACTTGGTCCTCTCCTGTGTTAATATTCAATTAAAATTGCTAATGAAAACCGCGCGAAAAATATCGTCTCTCGTACCCACGAGTGCTCATGTCGCTTACCAAAGTTCGAACCCTTAAAATTGACCTTTTAACGGCTTTATGCGTCGTGGACGTTTCCTACTGTAACTCAGCCCTGCTTTGCTTGCGAGACTTCCAAATTCGCTCCACTCAGTCTATTATTATTACTACTGTTAAATAATGGGTCCCATGCTTAGCTTTCACTGAATTTAACCAACCTTTAAAGATTCATTTGCTTTATTTCTTTACGTCTCCGCTTTAAGCCTTTGTCTTCCTCAGATACGTCTTCTATTGATTCTGGTTTTTTTGTTATTTTCTGCCGTATTTCCTTCCCCGTGACTTGCCTCATCCGCCATTGATAATAAGGTTGTTTTCAATTAGAAACACACTAAATTACCTACTTTATGATTTAGTGGAAATATTCGTCAGAAAGAAACCCGACTATTGTAGCAGAGTTTAGGAACATTACCGGCTGAATAGAAACCCCCAACAGGGGGAGGGGGGAAGATCGGGTAGCCGATTGAAGGAGAACGGTCCCCTTCTTTTTTCTCCTTTTTTAACTGTTGCGGCTACCAAAATTTGCCAATAACTCTTCTTTACTTATCAAAAATACACATTTTTCTTAAAACCATAAGCTAGTGGTGCCTAAGTTCTTGAGAGGGCGTTAACATGAGGGGTACCTTGACCCACAGGCCGATGGCCGGCCAGGCCTCAATTCCAAAAGTGTTGGATACAGAAGAATTTAAGTCCAGGGCAGCCCAACTTTGCTCTGAATTATTCAAATGTACACCAACAATGAGATCTGTTGAAGAGAATTGGAACCTGGTTTCGTGATACACTTTGTAAGACTGTCTCGGAAACCGGTCCCCATAAATTGAATCAAGGTACCAGCCGTCCACCGTGTTTACTTCATACCTTAAAGAATGTGGCAGTAGAAGGAGAAAAGCTATATAAAGCCACCAATGGAAAAAAAGAGACTGGAGACTTCTGCATCATCAGAAAACAAGTTGACAGGAATTAGAGATTCAAACCGACGTCATGTCAATAATATCATAGACTTGGATAATTCTAAATCCTTCTGGCGATACATCCGTTCCAGGAAAGAAAGACAACACAGGTATCAGCCCCTTAAAGAGATGGCAAACTCCTTACTGATGATAAAGACAAAGCGCAAGCACCTTTCAGACCAATTGAAAGTGTTTTCACCAAGAGAAAGACGTGGATTCAGACTCGTATGTCGTCAATGACCGGTGCAGCCTATCCGGAGATGTCCCATCACTGTGACTCAAGTGATTAAAAGTGCTTCAAAAAATAAACGTGTCCAAAGCCATCGGACCTGACGGTTATAACTCCATCCCAAACCAAGCTCTGAAGATTGCCGCAGATGAAAATGGCTCCAGTATTAAACATCATTTCCAGCAGTAATTAGGACTCAGGTGACCTCCCCATGGACTGGAGGAGGAGGAAGAAAGCAAAATATAACCCCTATCTTCAAAAAGGGCACGCCCGCAACTACAAATCCAGGCCAACTATAGACCAGTGTCGCTAAACTGCACTGATTTTAAACTTCTTGAGCACATCATAGACCGGGATCATAGATAGCAACCTGATGAAGAACCTTACTCGATGGAACATCTATCCGATAACCAAATGCATCCGCAAAGCTAGGTCCTGCGAATCTCAGCTTATCTTGACGAACCACGACCTAGTCCGTTCAGAACCAGGAACCTCTAGCGCGCAGCGCGAGTCTGGGAAAAGTGTATTCAAAATGTTAGTTTTCATACCGTACAAATGAATAGGCTGCGAGATTTTGTATCGCGTTTAATCCCCCATTCACCGGGTATATTTGAAGCATTTGGCCCTCGAAACGGCATTCTATAAAGACCTGAGGATTCCTGAGTTCGAATTTCACTCTAACACCGATTTTTTACCTTTTATGTCAAAAATCCAAACGAATTAAATTTGCATTCTCAAAGCCCTAAAATGTCTTCCAGTGCGGATCAACAAAAAACAACGCTGACGTCACGGCTAACAGGCTAACACGCTGGTTCCATGTAGTTCCATCTAGAAGGACTCTCATTTTCCACTGACCTCGCCACGAGCGCGGAGTGGCTGGGTCACAGGGGATGGACACAGGGAGGAACTAGGCGAGGGTACTTCTAGATGGACTATGCGAGCCGGGTCAGTCGACGGGAATTTCTAGGTGCATTCGGTTGTCCAGGAAAACTTTCGTTAACCAGAAAAGCAGATAGAGACATTAATTTTGCTACTGGTGCTGTGGAATACAATTTAGATAGAGTTCAAATGCAAGATGAGGGATACGAATACGAAATAGTGAGTAAATTTAAACTTAAACTTTCGCCAATTAGAGCATTGCTCACCCTCGGGCCCTCGTTGGCGTAGTTTCCGAGGTGAGCAGTTGATCACTACCCACACGACACTCCCTAAACGCTCGAGGACGCGAATTAGCAATGACATGGCAATATTAGATTTTTCAAAAGCCTTTGACGTTATACCTCACAAAATACTCCTAATAAAACTGGTTCTACGGTGTTCGCTTTGCCACCAAGAAATGGTCACCTCCTCCTCACCAAAACGATTTAACCGAGATGTTGTCGTCAATGAAAACCTTCCAACTGGGTTCCTGTACTTAGCGGCACCCCACAAGGCACTGTCGTGGGACCTCACTTGTTCCTCCTCCATATAAAGGACATCAAGGAATGGAGTGAGCATACCACCAGGACTCTTCGCAGACGACTGCCTTATTTATAAACCAGTCTGTAGTCCGGATGAAGAGAGGCTTCCAGGACTGATCTGAATACCATATAACTGGTCGCACATGGGAATGAGGTTTAACCCAAGCAAGTGTAAAACTATGCGCATCACAAGGAGAGAGACCTCCAAGGACCCTGGCCTCATCTGAGATGCTTGGAGTTACACTGCATGGAAGAAACTAATAACAGCCAATACCTTGGGATCTACATCCAAAATGACCTAAGATGGAACAAACAAGTTGATTATACAAAATCCAAGGCTTTTAGAGTCCTGAATTTTTTGAGGAGAAACTTCCACCACACTTCATCCTCCATTAAAGAGAAAGTGTATACAATGCTTGTTCGTCCACACCTTGATTATGCGTCAGCTGCTTGGGATCCATATACACAGAAAATATCAAAGATCTTGAGAGTGTCCCAAAATGCAGCTGCCCGCTTCATAACTAACACCTATGGGAAGGATACCAGCATCTCGGCTATAAAATCTAAACTCGACTGGCCTCCACTTCAGGAGCGACGCCGCAGGAATAGACTGGCATGTTTTTACAAAATTCTCAATGGGGACATTGATATTAACAGAGATGAATACATCACACCTAAGCCAGACCGTGCCAGGAGGGGACACAACAATCAATTTCATGTTGATCGAACAAAAACAGACGCATACGCCAACTCATTCTTCAAAAAGAACCATAGTGGACTGGAATAACTCCCACAGACTACTATTGATCAGAATACTACCCAAGCCTTTAAACAGACTCTGGCAAGTGACTATAGCGGTTCTCGCCCTCATAGTTAGTAGCACTCTCTCCACACCTCCAGTTAAAACTACCACTTTGGAGTATTTTGGAGGTTTCTATAACCAAGAACCAAGAACCAATATAGGCCTCATTCAATATAGTGTTATATTCAATGAGGGTTATATTACCCTCAAAATTTTGATTAAAATATTATTTTCTCATTTGATTTGCAGAAAAAAGATTTCTCACGGGAAAAGCTATTTGTTTACCGAAAAGAGAAGGAGAAAGGGGAATATCCCTAGAGTGTGTTGGTGCACAGCACTTGTTAGATAGATTGCACAAAAGGGAAATGGGGAATTCCCCAAGATGCTAAACTTAGTAACGAGTCAACGTGTTTAGTGCTTTAAGATTCAAAACATTGCATGATCTGGGGGATTCCACCATAAAGTTATAAATAGGGGAAGTGATGTAATTCAGATGATTAATTTATGTGAATTCCAATTGCTCAGCTAGTGCAAGGTTATGTTTAGCATGATGCTGTGGTAATTTCTATTTTAAGACTGGGAACTTTGTTGAAGTAATAATAATGGAGATTTAAGTAAGGACTCTCTGCCAGCATCCACTAGTAACACGTAGCTAGAAGTAATAGCTAGTTTTACTCTGCATGAGGAGCGACCTGTGAAATACATAGTGCCAGGATTATAATTACATCTGTGAGCAGAGTCGCTGTAATAGTCTACTGTGTCTTTGAAGCCAAAAGTGCTGGGAATCAAAATAGGATTCCAAATTGTGGGACAGATAGAATCGTGTGATTATTTTGGACTGGTATACTGTGGAATATTAGGTCGTCGAGGGACTTTTTAACCTTGTCGTCTTAACTGCTGGACAAAATTTACTTCAGCACTGAGAAGATTCCCATGGAAATATTACCTGAAGATTTCAAGGTGACTTTGGCATACTGTCATTTTGAGTCTTCACTGTGAGGACATATCAACTGATGAATGCAAACCAATCTTGCAGTAGTTACTGTCCATTTCCTTATTCACTGTGCACACAGTCAATCAATATGATTTCAATAGGCCTATGACCTGTCACGCGTACGCTGTGCTTAACGCATAGGAAATGAGCTAACTCACGTCGTTGCGAGGAAAAGTGCTCAAGGGAATTTCTTGGTAGATTAGAAGCCTAATTGTAGAATATATTATCATAAATAACATATGTGAATTTTATTATGCTAGAACATTAGAAAATCCGAAAATGGTATTTATAAAGAGTGGGATTTTGGTTCTTGGTTTTAGGGTATAATGCTAACTCTATGGCCAAAAATCACCAGTGATTGCTGGACGTATTCAAGAGGGCGGCCATGGGACAAACGGTTAGACCAGCCTGGTTAGACCTATACTCTTAGTAGAAGATGACAACAAAGATAATCGTATTCTGTTTGGTTATAGAAAATTCAGACACTTGTGCACAAGGCGCGTTTATTTGTGTTTGAAGGGATTTTGACCTTAGACGCTCCACTTGAGACATCATAACAATAGCAACTTCACCCAAATGAATCAAATAGAGAACAGTAATACGGAAAACCACAACCAAATTCAATTATCTATTGCCAACTTAAATGATATTATATTTATTTATTATTTATTTATTTAATGTCATTATTATTATTACTTTATTTATTTATTATTTATTATTTATTACTAACTAATCCAGGGTAACTTTCAGTATATAGTACTGAGCTCCAAGAGGCCCTGAAAACAAATTACAAAATGCAAAATATTAATATAGAAATATTACAACAATCAATAAGACATTGTGAAATATTATAAAATATCAAGACAAGGTAGTATGTCAATTAAAAACAATATTCTAACATGTTTTCTTAACATTAAGTTCAATTTTTTTTTCATGAACCCCCCCAATTGCTAATAAAAGTATATTATTGTATAATTGTCGCTGTGAAGAGTGAGAAGTCAGAGAAGGAACATAACATAGAGCTGGTATCATCTGCATACATGGAACATTTACAGGACAATTTGGCAAGATTTACAAAATAATGAATAATAAAGGCCCTTCCTTAAAAATTGACCCTTGAGGAATTCCACTTAAACAGTATTCAAGTCAGACAAAGAAGAAAAGAATTGACATTAATTTTACTGGTTGTGCTTTTAGCCGTTACTTAATAAAACAAACCATTTCAAGGTATATTTCCAATACCTAAGTCATATAATTTACTAAAGAGAATTTGATTCTACATCAGATTTACAACCACCCTTATGAATAGTGTTACTTTGGCAAGTTATAAGCAAGTGAATGACAAATTATTGGATCAGCAAGTCCTCTAACATGAAATCATGGCGACCAGTCGCTTTTGTTGTTAGAACAAGACAAATCTGTTCAAAAAACATATCGTCAGTTATCAAATCAAATGCAAAGTATTTGTGTGTACTGAACATCGTTGAGTTATGAAAGTCGTTTGATGAACTCTACTGTTTGATTATTCTCAATTTCGGTGCAAGATCCTCACCAATTGAAGTCCCAAATAAACATTAAATTCATTTGCAGTATCAGTCATGGTTAGTGACCCCAGTATCACTTTGAAAAGTTTGACAAGAAGAGTATTTTTGGATATCAACTTCTTAGCAGTACTCCAATTTGTTAGGATTATTGAATTTTTATGATTGCATCACTACAATAATTATTTCTTTTAAGAGCTTACCTAAATTATTTAACTTATATTTCTAAGAGTCTTGGATTGGAAGTTGTTAAATGATATGATCATTAGTTCTATGAGCTTTAGAAAAGTAATAGTCCCTGTCTTTTGATAACTTATATAATCATCTACGGTCGCAGCCGAGATGCTGTTCGGACCATTGTAGCGCCAAATGGTCCCTGTTTGTCATAAGTTGGGGATGTCAATGGATCCTGACTGGATGTCTCGAGCGATCACCATCCCCCCATGTAGTAAAGGGGCGGACGACCTGTTTGGCATATTGACCATCATGACCATACTGGCAGCATTTCTCAGCCATGGAGACTCAAGCTGATTGAAGCCAAGACCACCGATACTGCCTTCCATCATGGTCATATCTAAAGTAAGTGTATTTTCTACTTCAGTCCAGCTTCTGTCTGAGTGAAGAGCAATATCGTCGGCGTAGCCATATTGTCTAGATGTTTTGAGGTAAATCGCTGATATACAAGTTGAAAAGCTGCATGGGAGCCAGTACTGATCCTTGTGGGACTCCATTCCTCAGACGACGCTGACCACAGCTTTGCCCATCACTGCGGTTTGCAAGCATGTTACATAATAAGGTGACGATCCAGGATAGTCCTGAGAAGCTTGAGTGTCAGGTCCTGGTGCCACACGGTGTCATATGCTGCAGTAAGGTCCACTAAGATGACGCCTGCCTTACGACGCTTTTCATATCTCTCCTCAATATCATTTGTGAGTTTTACAATCTGGTGGACAGTGCTCCGGCCACGGCAAAATCCTGCTTGTTAATCAGGCAGATAGGATTCGACGACTGCATGCTCCAGTCGGGCCAAAATCAGCCTCTGAAGCAGTTTGAAGGAAACACACAGTAGTGATATTGGGCGGTAGTTCTTGGGGTTGTCAACAGGCGTGCTTGGTTTGGGTAGTGCGATGATGGTAGCCCTCTTCCAGATCTTGGGTAAGGACTGTTTGGTGAGGCAACGTATAGAACTCCTGGAGCCATTCAAGACATCGTGGGCCGCAGTGAATCAGGAACTCCGCTGTTATAGGCCCTATTATCAGGCCCCTGGGCCTTTCCACTCTTTAGTTGGCTGATAGCAGAGGTGAGCTCATCTCAGTTCAGTTCAGTTCAGTTCTCTCCAAAAGGAGAGATTTTATTGAGAAACAATATATATAGGCCACCGGCTTTACAATACATTAGTAAACACAGTGATTAGAGTACATTGTTGGCAAAAAAGCATCACGTTTTTAGATGCATTCCCATATATCTTGATAGGTTTACAAGTGTATCCCATCGTGAGGAACTAAGCAAAGTGCAGAGTTTAAAAAGATTTGGGTTTTGAAAGAAAAATGGCGAGAGGTAACGTCTACGATCCACGACATATAGTAATTACATACCAAAACAAAGTGGAACTCGTCTTCAACTTCACCTGTGTTGCAAACTCTACATAATCTTTGTTCCCGTGGTGTTCCATTCCACCTTCCCAGCTCGACTTCCAAGTTAAGAATGCCTAGGCGTAATTTTGTGATCAAAACTTTAAGATAGAACTTGTCGAGCTTTAATAAATAAGGCTCACACTGTAAATCATATTTAAATTGCGAATACAACCATAATTTCGAATATGAAGCGACATCTCTTCTAAATTCTTGAATGTGAATATCTTTACACCTTTGTTTAAAAATGGTAAGAAAAGCTCTTGTGTTAATAACACCTTGAGCAATCCAGACTTCACCAAAACCAAAGGAAAAAAGAATATTTTTAACATCAAGGGCCCAACACGGGGCATTAGTTTCTGCTCTCATAAATTGATATTTATAACAATGGTACAAAATTCTGGTGTTGTCTAGTTCCATTAAACGCAACCAATATTTGATTACTCTAACAAGACAAGAAACATTTAGACTATACCTTCCAAGTTCAGCCCGTACCGCTGTGGACGGAGCTGAACGAGGCACCCAAGAACATATCTGCAAAATTTTAAATGAAACCTTTCCTGAATGGAGGATTCGGAAGTTGCCCATAATTCACAACCGTAAGTTAAAATTGGGGAAATCATGGAATCAAAAATATTAAACAATACATTTACAGGGAGGCGACCAAATTTGTTAAAGATTTGTTTGAAAGAGAATAACGCTTTTATTAGCCTGTGCAAGAGTATGTTCTTGAGCTTTAACCCAATTACCATTTGAACTAAATACAATACCTAGGTACTTGTATGAACTGGCAACCTCAAGTCGTGTACCTTCAAAGTACCATTTTTCATGCCTTTTCAGTTGACCACCACGTTTAAATACAACAATTTTGGTCTTATCAATGTTCACAGACAGACCCCATTCTTTGCAATACTCGCTCAAAATATCAAGTTGTTGTTGCAAACCAAATTATAGTATCACTTATTAGAGCGAGATCGTCAGCGAATAGCAGGTGACTTATATTACATCACCAATCTGAATTTTTTGTACATCATCGAAATTTAAAGCTTACTTTTAAATCATTCAAAAAAACATAAAAAAAGAAAGGGAGGAGGAGAAAAGAAGTGACCCTTGCTGAACTCCATAATCACATGAAAAGGACTGTGAGATACCTTTTGGGATTTGCCAACATGACGCACGTAAAAATTACTGTATGGGTTATAGAGTAAGTACAATCCAGTATATTGCCCGAAATAATGCCAACAGTTGTTTTTTTTAAGTTTCTGAGAGAAAAAGAAAGAGAAAAAAATTGTTGTTAAATGGCGTCAAATGCTTTACGGAAATCAAAAAAGACATCGTGGGCCGCAGTGCATCATGAATTCCGCTGATATATTATCAGGCCTCTGGGCTTTTACACTCTTTAGTTGGCTGATAGCAGAGGGGTGAGACTCATCTAGTGAGAAGGATGTTTGAGGAAAGTGAATCGTCCACGCCAGGGGCTCGACGAAGGTTGGTGATCTCTTTTTTTAACCGGGGCCGCCAAAGTTGAGGTAGGCCTTAGGCCTGGGGTTGTGTGTTGTGTGGGGGTATTTAGCAAGTACCGAAGTACATTGTGGGCGTATTTTGCATGTGGGGGATTACCCCCACAGTGAGGGTTTTAAAACGGTCTAAAATGACATTGGAAAGGAAAATTAACCCTCTTATTGTTCTGTATGTTTTACTGTGTGTTGTGTGTTGGGTGCACATACCCCCACAGACATGACAGAGACACACACCAACACTATTTCAATGGGCCACACTATCCCATGATGCATTGCTATACTAAAAGTTACATTCCCACAAGCATTGATATCGAATTTATAACCCCACAATGCACAACCACAATACCCCACCAATGTAGCTGTGGTAGGTATGTGGTGTGTGTGTGTGGTGTGTGTGTGTGTGGGGGAGGGTGATGATGCCGCCTATATTAATGGTAAAATTGGACACCATAAAAATTGCTCTTACAGTAAAAAGTTTTCATGCTATTGAGCTAAAACTTCCATTTTTTTTAGGATCAAATTTGTCTCAAATTGAGGTGGCTCGGTTGTGGACACCTGCCGAAAGCGTGTCGAAAGTTATTGGACGAACAAGTACAAATAAGTACAAAGAAAAACCACAGACATTATGTTTTTTTGAACCTGCTGCTATCGTAATTGTCCCTATTAGAAAACTTATGATGTGATTTTCTGGGGTTTTCGTTTGCAAGCACGAAAAATACTTAAATCATCATCTTACTTACATAAAGGATTGACGTTAGTAGCTTATTCATTCTAATAAATATAATACATTGGCATGGTGGTAAGCATGAAATGAAAACGAAAACAAAAACGGGGGCGGGCGCTTCTTTTGGAAATGTACTCATGTCTCTTTAAGGTATAGTATTATGAAATAATGTTGGGTGATGATAATTGTGAATGTGTTTTTTTTTTTTTGTGATGTGAAAACTTTCCCATTTTAAGTCAAGTTGTTCTTTTTATTTCTTTATTTGGACAAAAATCCAGTAAAAAAATTGATCGTTTGGTGATGTAGCCAAAAGTGAATTTTCCTATTAGTACACCAAAATGTTTCATCAATTTGCGAGAGCGGCGTTGACATTAGACGTATAGAAGCAAGGTGCTGAAAAATGTGGTACTTATTTTGGTATCGCTGGATGAGGATACCCAAATCGAGTTCATACGGGGTTCGGTATGAAAATATATGGGGGGGTGGCAACCCCCTCCTCCTCCCTCTGTTTTTTTTAGAGACGTGTTAAAAAAACCGGAGGCGGGGTTCTCACTTTGTTTGGGTAGGATGTGCGGCAGGGTGCTTAACCAGTACCCCGAAAATATACCAAAAATGACAGAATGTGTACCCATTCTTATATCTGTTTGGTGCATTAGGGGAGGTTTTGGGGCGAAGCCCCATCAGAAGCTGAGAGAAAACTAATTGTTATAATGTATTTGCGCTCATTCTAGCCAGCACTCGTTTTCACATCGGGGGTACGTTAGGAAGTTAATAGACTTTTGGAGGTTGACAAGGTTTACCGTTTACACGTCATAAAACTATATCCCCCAAAACTGAAGTTTTCAAATGATTTTTTTTTAGCATTCAAGTCGGATAATATGCATGAGTAATGCGGATGGATGGTGAGTTGCAGGATGGGTGAGTTATGGGAGAGTTAATCGACAAGGGCAAAAGGAGTGTTTGCACATGTTTCATTTCCTCTAATAGAATTTTTCTTTTCAATTTTGGACTACCTTGACGTCGGACAATCGGGCCTAACTGGTTTACAACCAGTTGGTCTAATAATCAATGTATTTTTGTTGAAACTCTCTTTTTGTCCTTGTCGACTAACTCTCCTTTTGTCCTTTCGACAAGGGCAAAAGGAGAGTTAGCTAAGGCAAAAGGAGAGTTAGTCAACAAAAGGAGAGCTCGACAAAGGGAGAGTTAATCGACAAGGGCAAAAGCAGAGTTTCAACAAAGGGAACAAGGATAGTTTCAACAAGGGCAAATGAGAGTTAATCAATACGTGCAAAAGAAGTTTAGTCAACATGGGCAAAGCATTGGGCGTAACAAGGTCTGTCGGCTCGGGGGGGGCAAGACATTAGAATTTTTTCCAGATTTTTCCGGCGTCATTTTTCCGGGGGAGTGGGTGAAATGCGTGCGTCGATCGCTTGGTGCCCGCACATAAAACTCATTATTTACGTGCCTCATTCACTTTCCATTCTCTTTGTCTCCCTGTCCCTCCTTCCCTCTTCTCTCTTCCGTTCCCTTTCTCTTTCCTTCCCTTCTTTCTTCCTCAGGTTGCCCGGTGGTCAAGTTGATTTTCCCTGAAGGAGTGCTCGGGGGCGGGGGGCGCCTGTTCCGCTACTGGCAAAGGAGAGTTTAATCGACGTACAAGGTTAAAGAGGTTAGTCTACAAGCCTCGTTCCAAAACGGCAATATTTCCCTAATGTTACCTACACCCCACCCTCTCATCTATTTCCAACATGCAACAAAACATTTATTTAATTTGGCTTTTTATTCCTTGTTTGATTAATACAGGCAAATTGAAAGAAATTTTTGGTATCATGTAAATTATATGAGAGTGGGCACATGTTGGAACTCTTTCCCAAAAACGCTAGACATGTGCAGGTCTCAGACTTGCAATATAGGCAGTGATTCCTAAAGAATCGGGATAGGACCACTCGATCAACGAAGTAGGAGCATCTGCATGAAGATCTGCATGAAATATGATACTTATGGATCACCGGTCGTACGAGCGCTGTTCCTGCTACGTCATTCGGTTATGTCATAC
Organism: Ophioderma brevispina; assembly: GCA_023653785.1. NCBI lineage: Eukaryota > Metazoa > Echinodermata > Ophiuroidea > Amphilepidida > Ophiodermatidae > Ophioderma > Ophioderma brevispina. Next base: position 20,545 of record JAMKCH010050741.1, read on the forward strand.
GCATAAATAATTAATAAATTATTAATGTGGCGCTATTACTACGCCTGCGGATCGTCTATGGGCATTTTGTACAAGAACTCAGTGTCACCCGCCTGATATAGGGTATCAAATTCAACCTATGTCCTCTGTCAGTCTCACATAAGGTACAAATTTGCCTTTTCAGTTTTCATTGAGTTAAACAGGCATGAATATGTTATAGATTCCGTTTTGTGTTGAGATCAGTGCAAACAGAATAAAGGTCCCATACAAAATAGCTTCAAAGTTGATGTAAATCCCGGTTAAATTCCAATGGTAATATTGCTTTGGCCGAAGGTACCATTGTCATTGGTTTCTGTCTATAGTAGAGGGGTCCCCGCTGGAACCCCTGGGAACCCTTGGAACTCGGCGGTACCATGGCTCGTGTATCATTTACACCGCCCCCCCTCACCGGCAAAAGAGAGTTTTCCCTCTATATATTAATTGCGGACTCCTTGGAAGGTTATGTCGACCTAGCGGCCTAACTTCACTGCAAAACTGGAGTGTTAAACTTTTAACACCAATGGTGTTAATTCTACACCATCCTGGCATCCATACGGGACCACACCCCTGGTGTTAGATTAACCCAGTTAGTGTTATATAACACCAATTTTGGAGGTGTTTACCATGGATGCTATGACACATTATTGGGTGTGAATTTACACCCAATATGGGTGTTATAATCTGTATTTTTTTGTAACACTGTCGGGTGCAAATTGACACTACTGGGGTGTAATTTAACACTCTCCTGGAGTCAAATCACGGACCACTCCCTCTGGTGTTAAGTAACCCAAACTTTGTGTTAACAATTTAATTGTAATGTGTGGATATTTTAGTAAGAAAATGCTTGATTTGTTACTTTTTGCTTCTATTATAACTGCTAGCCTCTAACAAATCATAACAGAACCCAACAATCCATAATTAAATTATGCAGCAACGCCGAGTGGTGTTAAATCCTAAATTTTTCAACACCAGAAACTCACCAACAACCAACAAGCTTGAAACCGACTTGGTGTTAAATTTAAAACACCCCAGTTTTTTGCACTGTGATGGCTATAAACCAGTGGGTCTATTAATGTATTTTTGTTTGTTGAAACTCTCCTTTTGCTCTAGTGGCCTACCATCTCCTTTTGCTCTTGTTGAAACTCTCCTTTTGCCCCCGTGTTGACTAACTCCTCCTTTTGTCCTTGTTGATTAACTCTCCATTTGTCCTTGTCGAAACTCTCCCATTGCCCTTGTTCGTTAACTCTCCCAAAACTTCACCTAGCCTATAACTCAACCAAATAACCCAACCGTGAGTCATCATACTCTTACGGTAATAATCAATGAATCAGGGAGTCCTATAAATTGATGAAGTGTCTTTTTCTGCACCGACACGGGGCAACGGGAACGGATTTAGGTTGGCGTCGTACGCCACCAGATGCCTGCTGAAGAAGGCTAGCAGACAAATAGCCATTTATTGATTGGCATGTGGAGTCCAGGTTTGAGTCAATAAACATGGTAAATGTCTGGTAAAATCGGGAAAACAGTGATACAACATGTACATGATTACTTCTGACGTCTCGGGTAATGTGTCACTAAGTTTTGATTTGAGTGAAGTAAATCAGCCACAAATAATAGGTAGCCCTACCAAGTAGCAGTTCATGGGGAAAATATTTGCTGCTGGCTACCATACCAAAAAACCGTTTTCAGGCTGGCTACATACAAAAAACCGTTTCTCTCAGTCATAGTCATACTGCATGGCAAGTCATGAAGGGGTACAACATGACAATGTTTGTTACTCTGGAAACGTAGCAACCCGTGGGAAAAGGGGCAAATACTGTCACTGATAGCAGATGAGCTGGTCTACCCTAACTCAGCTCGTTTGCACATTCGCTCAAATTTCGGAGACAGGTTCATGCCAAATTGGGTGGGGTGGGGTGGGGTGGGTGGGGGGGGGGGTGGCTTCCCAGTGTAAACAAACAGGCAGAAAGGACTGAAAGTCCACCAAGCAAAATACAAACTGAAATTTCACATGACGGTTTAAGAAGGGGTTGGCCCCGATGTAATACTAGTCATATCTATATTTTCTCTTGCTTGAATGGACCTTGACCAGAAATCCCAAGAGGGTCAAGACTATTCCATTCATTTGTAAAGTTTTTGTTCCAACAATAAGCAATATTAGCCATTTTTGTTTGAAGTGGCGCCCCAATTTTTCAAAATTTGGAGAATTTTTACACGGTTGCAATTGGGTACTGGCTATTAAACTAAACCTGTGAATGGTTAAGCTTGAAAAGGTCTGTGTTCACAAAACGAGGGAATTTAAATAATTATTCTCCCGGGAGCCTATAAGATTCAACGCTGCGTGGGAACGGCCTTCCAATGTGAACTCCCGGGAAATAGCGCCATGTACGTGTCTACGCTCATCCATTACTTAGTTGTTGTTAAAATAGTTTCGGGCGGGCAAGTCAATTAGAGGTTATTTTCCGAGTGTGTACTCATTTCATCATGGACGACAAACGTAGCATTTCCACATTCTGCCGTTAGTCCCATCTGGGATTCCCCACTTCTATTGTTACAAAATCGCGTATTTTGTGCTAAATAACGCATTTTTTAGCATTCCTTGTTTCAGGTTAGTTTCCTCCTAGACAATTACCGTTCATAACGTGGCAGAAAATATCAATTTTTGAAAATTGGGGGGGGGGGTGCTCTTCAAAATTGCATATTGCTTTAAAAATCACCAGGGGTTTACATTTTTTGACATAAATGCAAACCAAAACATCTTTTAGGCCCTGACATTTCACATGTAAATGAGAATATAGAAACAGGAGGTAAATAACTAGAACATTAATTATTTGGCCCGACCCGTAAATTCATCTGGCCCAGTACCCAAAATGGCCACCATTATATGACTCCCCTCAGTTAATTATCTGGCCCAACTATCTTGAGAAGTTGCAGTATTCAGTTAAATTATAGATGCTAAAAAATAAGGCCACTGAGTTTATTTAAGCAATATCCTTATAGGACATCGTTCAAGCTTGACTACGTTTGGTGGACAGAATGGTAGAAACTTACAGGGAAAGATATCCTACTTAAATACCATTTTCTAGGTGAAAAGTTGTGTTGTAAAACTTGAATCGAAATAAAAAATACATAATATTACTAAAATTTTTTCCCCAAGCACCTGGCCACTGTACAGGCATCTTGTCTGCGCCGAGTCCTCAAATTAGAGGAAAATCGCCGCAAAAAAAATAAGTCCCTTCAAAACTGCGGGTGTACGCTAAACAAATATACATCTTGCTCTAGAGGAGTCTGCCATAGCAGTTGTATTTGTTTCCGGCCCTTAAACCTCACAGTTTTGAAGGACTATTTTTTTTTGCGAAGGCTTTATTTTTTCACACCCTCCGAATGGAGGGGTAGGGTAACATCTTACTACTTGTATAGTTTTACAGTCATTCAACCTTAGTCACGTTTTTTTATTTATATCACGATTTAGCTATTGGAAGCTGAACAAAACGACCACAAGAAGGCATCACCATATCTCATAACCATGAGGGAGTTACGGCTTTTTTCATCACAAAATTGAGGGAAAATTGCATTTTTTCCCAATCATGTCAAACACCTGACCGCCGCCTTCCGAACCCTGTGACAAAAATAAAGAAATATGAGATTGATCCTTGAATGAGTTAAATATTACAATGTACCCCTGTCACTGATTAACATAAAGAATTAGTCACTACAGGTATTTATTGCAGTTCACACTCCATAGGAAATTAGCCAAGTCAAAATTTTTGTCACCCGAAAACGGCATTGTTGGGCTAAAATTGGCCAAAAAATTGATTTTTCTTCTCAAATCCGTGAAAATTGGAGTTTTAAAAAAGTGTCCAATCTGAAATATATGACATTGTACTTTACAGTTCAAACATTAAGTATCAATTTTGACTGTTTTTCACAACCCCTAAATATTTTTTTCACACGCCCTGTCCGCTAAACGTAAGTCACAGCTTGAATGCTGTCATAGCAGTATTTACTCTAACACTAGAACATTTCAGATTCCCAAAAGAAGGGCTCACTTCAGTCAGATTTCCCATAGGTTTCTATCAAGTTGTGAAACAATTTTTGGCATTTCCACTCACATTTCTTAGTCAGAAGAATTATCACCCTTTCATATAATTCAAATTACATTTATCTTACCTAAGAACACCATTTTGTAATTATTTGGTTACATTTCAAAATTTTCCTGAACGGCCCCTATCTCCACCTTTACAATACTGTATTCAAGGTTAGTTTGAGTGAGCTATACTAATTAAGGAAGACACCTCTTTAAAGGAACACCAAAACAGGAAGGTGTGTTATATTGTAATGGTTGAATATGCTGAATCCCTGCCTGTTTTGGTGTCTAATACACAAATAATGATCACCTCATGACCGCGGGGGCAAGTAAGCCTGGGTGGAATGGAACACAAATACAAATTCCACATAAAAGTCCAAATAAAAAGGAAGATTTTGCAGTAAATAGCTTCAAAACCAAATGCAACTGCACTTTTGTTATTGTTTTTTTTAAGATCACACCACACGTTAAATCAACCAGTTTAAATCATGGTTTTACTGTAATTTTAATATAAAAACCAAAAATATTATTTTTTGGGAGTCACCTTATCAAAGTAATAATATAATCTCTCCTGGCAGTTTTTTGTCCAAAAAGCCCAATTTCTTATACATCATAGAAAACCACGATCAAATCCAGAATGGCTCCAAATTCAAATGACTATTTGACACAATTTTTTTTTCCTTTTTTTGTTTTTGCCTCATCATCACTCTAGTATAACTTAAAAATCCTATTTCTTTGTTCACTATAAAGCCGGTGGAACTGACAACTGAATCAACGCTCACTACACTGGTAGAGACAACATCGGTTAATTTGGCGTCACATGTTAGATTTCACGATGAATAATCAAAAAAAAGTGGACAAATAATTGATGTAATAATGTTAATATCATTGGCCCAGAGTCAATAAAATAACAAGGGGGGTAAATGGTATCAAATAAAGTTTTTTTTTTGTTTAATTTTACAATGCTGGCACTAACACCAGATTGTCATGGGAGCGATGTTTAGTGCAACAGCAGAAATGTGTTCGGGCGATGACTGCTTGTTTGTTTCGTCCTTGCATTTTTTTTGTATTGTTAAATTTGTTGTTGAATCTCTTGTCGTTATGTTTATAGTAAAAAAAATAACAACTAAATGAATTGTGAATTCACAATAAAAATAATTTTTAGTAAGAAAATGCATATGACATCAATCAAATTTTGATAATGGAATATTAGTTGCTGAACAAACACACCAGTTTCTACCAAATGATGAAAGCCTTATTTACGCAATTAATTGTACAATACAACTTATCTGAAATAAATGCACCACTTATTCATACCTAATGAGAGCTCATTTCCAAAGGGCTTAATCCCTTATGGAGTTCAATTATTATTTAAAAAGGACAAATTTGAATGCACGTACAATCAATAATTACTCCAATTTTGATTTTAGAAAAGTGATCCCAGATAAATCATATCAATGCCACCTCCATACTTCTTCATAACAGGATTAAATTCTTTAATCTTCTTATTCTAAGTTCTAAATCAACCCATGTTTTTGTAAGCTTTATGACGGCACATTTTCATTAGAAGGTCGACACAAAACATGTGATGATACCATGAAAGTCCTCTCTAATTATGCACTCAATCCGACCATATCTCAACCCTTTAATACAACATTAAAGGAGACAAATCTTATTTGACGACACAAAATTCCCGCTAAATTTTGATTGGTTGTTAGAACAACTACCTACCGAATTTGAAGGGTTTATTTGAGACAATCAAACGGAAAAAAGAAACCAAAAACATTATTTTGACTTGGTTGTCTGTCTAATCAGCACCATAGAGAAGCATACTAAAACTCTTTTTGTACTAAAGACTGAGTTTGGGCTTAATACATTGGTCATTTGTAAGCTTCTAAATCTGAACAAAAAAGTTTGGAAAAAAAAGGGTGCACTTTTCTGGAAATGTCCCTTGTCTCTTGTGTATGGCATATAGGTATACATGCAGTAAATCTGTTTTACAATGATGGTAAATATATTTAAAAGGTTTAATAAATAACCATCGTTGACACTATAAGCTTTTCGTTGTTTGTTTTTATTTTATCAATAGAAAATTTGTTTGGGAATTTCTGAAAAATAGAGGTGGCGCCCACCCAGTAAAAATTATTTTTCCAATACTTTTTGGGTCAATTAATTAAAATTGCGGCCCACCCTCAGTAAATTAAGTCCTTATTTTACCTCACTTATAGAACCACAATGCGGACACGTCCGGGAAAATCTGGGGTTCAAATTGAATGTCTGTAAGGTTCTCTATTCCACTATAGCCAATTACTGGATTCTTGTCATAATGAACAAGGGGCGAACTCGGATTTAGCATGCGTAAAATAGTCCCCGCCGAATTCGCAATCACTAACAGCATCAATGCACTACAATGTATGTCGACAATATGACCCCCACCTGTCCCCCCCCCAACACCACCACACTCCCCTACACCCCACCGCCTGCCGAGACACGCCCTCCCTCTCCCCGAGACACCCCACCCCTCCCTCAACGCCCTCCCCTAGACCTCCCCCCCCCCCTCCCCGAACAGCCCACGCGCTCCCCGAGACAACCCCTACCACTCTCCGAGACACCCACCCCCACCTCCTCCCCCCCTCCCTCAACTCCCCACTCCCCTCCCGACACGCCACCCACTCCCCCTCCCCAATACACCCCACCCCCCACCCCTGGCCCGAGAACCCCCCACCCCCTGCACCGAGAATGCCCCCACCCCACCCCCTTCCCGACTCGACACCCCACCCCCCCCTTGCATATCCAATGTAACCGTTTTCAGTGGATAACAACATCAAATTATGCATATTTAAAAATTAGGTCAATTGCATCAATAAATGCCCCTTTTTTGGCCCACACGGCCCTTGACCCAATTAACGATCACCCACAATTGTATGCAGAGTGGGTCCCTAGCTTTCACATAGCGAAGGAATTTTGTATATATCTGATGTACCGGTTTGGCGATACATCAATTACGCATATTTTTAATTAGCTCATTGACATACCTGACTTCCAGAATCCCGAAATACTTACAAGTTTACACAATAATGAGCCTTGCAAAACAAATATCTAAATTTTATCATAACCTATTTTAATGATTTAATCAGCTTGGTTAAAGAAGTTGTATGTCCAAAACAACTTACATGTAATTACACACAATTTATAAGATTGATACTTATTGTCCACAAGAATGTCCACTATGTCCACAAGAGTGTTGCAGTTCCAAACGATGATATTTCTCATCCTCACAGCGAGACTCCAAAATGACAGCAGGCAAAGCACACTTAAAATCAGTAATATTCCATGGGAAGCTTCTCAGTCTGAAGATACTTTTGTCCAGCATTTCAGACGACAAGGTTAAAGAAGTCGTTGACGACACGGACTATTCCACATCAGTCCCAGATAATCACCAAACGATTTCTATCTGTCCACAATTTGGAATCCTATTTTGATTCCGAACAGAAGAATATTGAGCAAGAAACCGCGACTTCGCTTACCTGGATTGTAATCCTGGCACTCAGGTTAATTCACAAATCTACCAAATTGTTGATAAGATTTACAACTAGCTATAACTTCTAGCTACTTGATAGTGGATGCTGGCAAATCTAACCTCACCAAATCCTCCATTATATATTGATTTCACAAAGTTCCCAAGTCTTAAAATGGATATTACCACATCATCAGCTATCATAACCTTGCACTAGCTAACCATTTTACAAAAATACGAATGAGATTTGATCCCCATTTAATGATTTTAAATATTACAAATGTACCCCTGTCACATGATTACATAAAGAATTATCCTACTAGGTAGTTTTTCAATGTTCATCCTCATATGAATTAGCAGGTCAAATTTTGTCACCCGAAAAACGGCCATTTTTGGCTAAATTGGCCAAAAAATTGAATTTTTTCCATCAAATCAGTGAAAAATATGGAGTTTTTAAGTGCCAAATCTGAAATATATGACATTTTACCCATTAAACTTTAAGTAATCAAGAATTTTGACTGTGTTCACCCCTAAATAGTTTTTTCACACCCTTGTCCGCTAAACGTAAGTCAAAGCTTGCACGCTGTCATAGGCAGTATTGACTCTACACAGACATGTTCAGATTTCCTCAAAAGTGGCCACTTCTCCGGATTCCCATAGGTTCTATGCAATTTGATGAACAATGTTTTGGCATTTCATCACTATTTCTTTATCTAAATAATTATCACCCTTTTCATTGAATTTACAAATTACATTTTCTTCCTAAGAACCCAATTTTGTATTTTTGGTTAAATTTCAAAATTTTTCTGAACGTCCCTATCTACACCTTACACTTACGGTATTCAAGGGTACGTTTGAGTGAGGCTAGAACTAATTAAGTGAAGATCACATCTTTAAAGGACCCCAAGACAGGAAGGTGTGTTATATTGTAATGGTTGGAATATTGCTGAAATTCCTGCATGTTGTGATGGGTAATACACAAAAAAATGATCACTCAGACTCGGGCAAGAAGCCTGGTTGGAATGGAACAAAAATACAAATTCCACATAAAAGTCCCAAATAAAAAGGAAGTTGCAGTAAGTAGCTCAAAAAAACCAAATGCAACCTGGCACTTTTGTTATTGTTTTATTCTAGATCATACCAAACGTTTTTAAATCCAACACAGTTGGAAATCATGTTTTATGTTATTAATTATAAGCTAAAACCAAAAATATTGTTTTTGGGATCACCTGTATCAAAAAGAATTAATATATCTCTCCGGCATTTTGTTGTCCAAAAAGCCCAAATTTCTTATACTCATATAAAACCAAAACAAAATACAGCTGGTCAAAATTCAATGACTATTTGAAACAATTTTTTTCCTTTTTGGTTTTTGCCTAAATATCACTCTAGTATAAACTAAAAGCCATGTCTTTTTCACTATTAAAAGTCGGTGGACTGGACAAGAATAACGCTCATAAACTGGGCGAAGGGGCAGACATAGGTTAATTTGCAGTCCAAAGTGTAGATTCACGGATGAATAATAAAAAAAAGTGGACAAATATTGATTGTTGTCATATGTAATAATAGTTAATATCATTGCCATGAGTCAATTTAATAAAATGGGGGTATTGTATCCAAATGTTTTTTTTTTTTATTGTTACAATCTGGCACTACTAAAATTGTCCAATTGAGCGATGTTTAGTACATCAGAAAGTCGGGTTCGTCTGCGATGAAGGACTGTTCTTGCCATTTTTTTGGATTGTTGAATTTGTTGTTGAAATTTCTGTCGATTAATTGTTTCAAGTAAAAAAATAAAAAACTTAATAGATTGGTGAATTACGAATAAAGAAATAAATGTTTTAGTAAGAAAAGCATAGGACAATAAATCAAATTTTTATAATGGAATTTAGGTTTAACAAACACACCGTTTCATACCAAATGGGTTTGAAAGCATTATTTTACTGACTAAAGTTACATTTTAAAATACAAATTTATCTGAACTAAAATGAACAACTGTATTATATAATATGAGCGCTCATTTTCCAAAAGGGCTTAATTACACTTATGATTTAAATTATTATTTAAAAAAAGGACAAAATTGAATGCACTACAATATAATTACTCTATTTTGAATTTGTAGGAAAAGTGATAACCAGAATGATAAATCATATCATATGCTAACCTCAATACTTTATCATAAAAGAATAAATTCTTTAAGTTCTATTCTAAGTTCTGAAAAAATACCAATGTTTTGTTAAAGCTTTATGACTTCACAGTTTCATGAGAAGGTCTGCCACAAACATGGATGGAGTACATGAAGTCCTCTCTAAGTGGATGCACTCAATTACCACCACTATCGCAACCCCTTAATACAACATTAAAAGAGAGACAATATTTTTTGACGACCACAAAATCTCTAAATTTGATTTGGTTGTAGAACAACTAACGAGAATGGTTGAAAGGTTTATTGAACAAGCAAACGGAAAAGAAAACCAAAAAACATTGATTTGAAACTTGGTTTTCTGTCTAAGCCAATAGAGAGCATACTAAATATTTTTGTACATAAAGACGGAGTGGGCTGAATAATTGGTACATTTGCTAAAGTCATTCTAAATCTGACAAAAAAAAAAAAGTTTTGAAAAAATGGAGTGCACTTTTATGGGAAATGTCCTTGTGTCTCTGCTTGATGTAATAGGTATAATGCAGTAAATGTGTTAAGATGATGGTATGATATATATTTTTAAAAGTTGAATAAAAGACCATGTTTGAACTTAAGCTTTTCGTTGTGTTTTGATTTTATAAATAGAAAAAATGTGTGAGGGATTCCTGGAAAATAGAGTTGGACCACCCAGTAATTATTTTCCATACTTTTTGGGTCAATTAATTAAAATGGGCCCCACCAAGTAAATTATTCTTATTAACTCACTGTTATAGAACAAAAATGTGACCCCTTCCGGCGGAAAATCTGGGGTTAAATTGAAGTCTGTAGAATGGTCTCTATTACAACTTAGCCAATTAGCTGGGATTCTGTGTCATAGTGAAAACAAGGCGAACTACGGATGTATCGCGATGCGTTAAACTATGTCCCGCTGAATGTCGCGATCACTAACATGCGATAAATGCAATACAATGTATGTCTACAATAAGAACACCCACCCTGTCACCCACCAAAACCCCAACAACTTCCCCTACACCCCACCCCTGCCGAGACCACACAACCCTCCCCGAAACCCCCACCCCTCCCCGAGACATCCCACTCCCCCCTCCCCGAGAAATTCCCACCGCTCCCAGAGACACCCTCCCACTCTACGAGACACCCACCCCACCCCTCCCCCTCCTGAGCACTCCACCACTCCCCTTCCGGACACTCCACCACTCCCCTCCCCAATTACACCCACCCACCCCTGCCCGAGGACACCCCACCCTGCCCGGACACCCACCCCACCCACCTTCCCGACTGACACCCCACCCTCCCCCTTGCATATCCAATGTACAGTTTCAGTGATAACAGCAATTATGCATATTTAATTCGGTCCCAATTCCATCAAGAAATGCCCCTTTTGTGGCCACAAGCACTTTGACCAATTACGATTCACACAAAGTTGTTATGCATGAGTGGTCTATGCTGTCACATAGCGAAGGAGGAATTTTGTATATCTGATGTACCGTTTTTAGCGATACACATTATGCATATTTAATGAGCTCATTTTTTACATACCGGAGCTTCCAAAGGTCAGAAAGAAAACCTTACAAGTTACACAAAATAAATGAGCCGCAAACAAATGATCTAAATTTTATCATAACAGATGTAATGATTTAATCAGCTGGTAAAGAATTGGTATGGTCCAAAACAACATGACATAGTAAAAATTCACACAATTTATAAGATTGGTAATTTTGTCCACAAGAATGTCCAATAACTGTCTCAACAAGAAGTGTTGCAGTCAACCGATGATAGGTCCTCCCAGCGAAAGGGACGTCAAAATGACAGCATGCAAAAGTCACTTTAAATCAGGTAAGATCCATGGGGAATCTTCTCAGTCTGAGATAAACTTTTGTCAGAGTTCAAGACGACAAGGATAAAATAAGTCTGTTGACGACACTAATATTCCCATCGTCCCAAGGATAATCACCACGATTTCTATCTGTCCACCATTGGAATCCTATTTTGCTTCCCAACAGAAGAATAATCTTACAGCGACTTCGAGTTAATGGAATGTTAAATCCTGGCACTAGTATACACATACTCGTACATTGTTGTAGATTTAAACTAGCTATAACTTCTCGCTACTTGTTACTTGGTGGCTCTGGGCCAATCTAACCTCTCCAAATCATCCATTAGATATTGATTCACAAAGTTCCCAAGTCTTAAAATAGATATTACCAGAGCATCATGCATAAACATAACCTTGCACTAGCTAACCAATTGGATTTCACATAAAATACATCATCTACATTGCATCATCTCACAATAACTTCATGGGGAATCCCCAAATCAATGCATAAACAAATTCCCATTCCCATATTGTGCAATCTATCTAGTTGTAAATAACAGGTGTGAGCTCAATATAGCACTTGGGAATCCCCTGCTCTCTTTTTTATCATAAACAAAGTACTTTTCCCGTGAAAAATCTTTTTTCAAATAAAATTGAGAAAATAATATTTTTAATCACAAAATTTGAGGGTAATTACTCTAGGTTGGTAAACATAAGTAGAAAATAATCTTTCCCTAGAGGCATCCAAATTGGATGCCTCTAGGGAAAGATTTTATCATGGCACCCCCCCCCCCACCTAACATGTTGCGTGAACAATGACTGGTGGGATCCAGAGGGCACCTAATGCGGCCCCAAGGAAAAGCCCCTTGCATGGGTCCAGGGGGCGGAGCCCCCGGAAGCTCTTGGGTTTTAGCATGTTTGAGTGCCTTCGGAGAGCTCAGCAGTCTCATTATCTTGAAGCAGATACCATCCCTAGCAGGGGTCATGGGGCAGAGCCCCCTGAAGCTCTCGGGTTTTAGCATATATGTGAGTGTCTTCGGAGAGCTCTCGGTTATCTCATTATCTTGAAGCAGATGGCCTATACTGCCCCTGGCAGGGGTCTAGGGGATGGACCCACAGAATTCTCGGGTTTTAGTATGCTTGTGTGCCTTCGGAGAGCTCTCAGTTTTATGCATTATCTTGAAGCAGATGAATTATACTGCCCGTGGCGGGGGTCAAGGGGGCGGAGCCCCCGGAAGCTCTCAGGTTTTTAGCATATTTGAGTACCTTCTGGGAGCTCTCAGTTATCTCATTATCTTGAAGCAGATGAATTTTACTGCCTGTAACAACAACAACAACAACATTCACAACAATGGTTTTCTTTGTGTCAATTTTATTTTTCCCGGACATCATTTCAGTGCCCCCCTGAGGTGGCTCCCGGGGTGCATGCCCCCCAGCTACACCAGTGGTATATTTTGTTAAGGTATTATTTTCACCAAAACTTCTATCAGCCCTATGTACTGCCTGCATGTTTTGATTGAATGAGCAAAAAAAAACAACGTTTCCATAAGGGTGCAAAATTCAGCAGTCATCGGTCTTTGTCATCAACGTGTACACGGATACAAACTACATGGGTAGTTATGTGATAAGCTGCATGATGACCAAGTTTAGTTGGAAAAGTTATCACAAGTAATAGTTATTGCAAATTGGTGACTTTTATTAGGACCAATTTTCAGTAAATTTATACCTGTTCTCAATTTGAATGAATAAAAACATATCTTTAAAAAATATTAGAAAAATGATGTCCTTGGGGTACTTTTGATGACATTTTAAGGTTCATTAAATATTTTGCATGTGCAACATACGAATATATTGTGCTTGTGCTGTTTAAAGTTTCCTCCGTCTCCTCCTTCTCAAGATGCTTGCTTGTTTTTACCTGTAACTCAAGAACCACAGGAGCCTCAAGGACTAAACTGTGTAGGGTTGTAGCCCTTGGGCCCCTAACATGCCTTTTAGGTATACATCTCAACCCAGAGGTCAAAGGTCAAGGGCTACAGGGGCATAAACGTCAAAATATAGTTCCACCCATAACTCAAGAACCAAAACAGCCTCAGAGCCCAAACTTGATGGGCTTATAAGCCCCCAAGCCCCTGATGTGTGTTTTAAGTATCTCAATCCCAGAAGTCAAAGTTCAAGGGATACAGGGGCACATGCGAATATACCTGTGTTTGCTAAACACAGGTGTGCCATCTACTTATTTTATTACTATCACTGGAACAGTCACAATCGTAAATGAAGAAGAGGAGAAAAGAATTATTGTGAATGTAATACCTGTAGTGGGAGTCCTGCATCTACATATTCTCGCTTTGTTTTAGATGAGCCAGGGTATACGAGCATTTTCCAGGGAGCACTCTGCATCCCCCTTCCCTCCCGCTGACTTTGCCACTACATGACTTGCTATATACATATTGTGCTTATCATTTGGCGTGTCAACAAAAGTGGCTCAAAATGCCGACCATTTGCATCCAGGATATTTGCATTCCAAAATTGACCACTTGGCATTGCAAATCTGTTAGTTTGTTTGTTTGTCAAACTGACTGAAATAATTTAGAGTGGGTTAATGATTTTTTAAACAAAATATTTGAAAGACGTGATTATTATTGCACTAATGTAAAATAATTGATGAGAACACTGGCAGAGGAGACTTACTCTGGGGTTGGAGTGTCTCAACACTGGGGATGGGGGGATAAAAGGGGAATTATGGGAATAAGATTTAGTAGCTATAGTGTAGGCTTCAGGCTACATGAGAATGGGCCAAAATAATATCACATTTGCCTGAAAATGCATATTTTTCCCGGGGGGGGGGCTTTACCCTACTAAATGGACTGGGATTGTATCCAGGTTTGCGCACCCCTGGAGTGTGTGCACCAGGGGTCTAAAAAAGAGGGATAAAAAGAATTTAGTAGCTATAGTGTAGGCTTCAGACTGCAAGAGAATTGGTCAAATAATATCAAATTTGCCTGAAAATGCATATTTTTCCTAGGGGGGCTTTTCCCCAGGATTGTATCCAGGTTTGTGCACCCCGGGGTGCAAGATCCTGGATACGCCCATGAAAATAACCTGTGAAGTTTGATGATATCTTTCACCTTCAGAAAGGAAATTTATTTTGCCTTTAAAAGTCTTTGGGCTTTTAATTTTTTTCCTGGTATTATGATGCGTTGTGTAATGAGATGGAATCGGTGAAGGAGTTCATGTACCTGGGGGATAGGGTTATTGAGTGTGGTGGATGTGACATGCAGCTAGAGTAAGGTATGGGTGGGTAAAGTTTAGGGAGTGTGGAGAGTTGTTACATGGAAAAAGATTTCCTTTGAAGATGAAAGGAACAGTGGCGTAGCCAGGTGGGGGCAAAGGGGGGCAGAGTGCCCCCTCTGAAACATTTTTTGAGGGGAAATCGGGAAATAAAACACTGATATTTTTGTTAAATCAGCCCCTTTTCGGATTCTTTTACCTTGCGACCGGGAAATGTTTGCTTGTGATCGGGAAATTTTTGCACCTACCGGGAAATTGCCCCCTCAGAACCACCGTGCTGGCTACGCGCCTGGAAAGGAATGCTGTATAAGAGTTGGAGTGAGACATATTGGTGTTTGAGTGAAAATGAGATGGGGATTTTGAGAAGGACAGAGCAATGATGAGGATGTGTGGTGTGAAATTGATGGATAGGAAAAAGACTTGAGGACTTTTTGCAGATGTTGAGTTTTGAAGAAGCGGTGGACCGGTTAGTGAAGGTGAATGGTGTATGATGGTATGGGCACGTGCTGAGGAAGGATGATGGGCATGTTTTAAGAAAGGCTTTTGAGTTTGAGGTGGGCGGTTTGAGGAGGAGGGGACGACGAAAGAGGACATGGAAGCAAGCTGCTGCTGCTGCATGCTGCCGCCACGCTGCCGCCGCCTGAGGATGTAGAGGATATTCTAGCAAATCATGTTTTTTTTTTAAGATACACAATGCTTGTCCACATACTAATCACTTTGTGAAAGAGCTAAGCTTAAAGTGACAGGAGGAGATTTTTTTTAGGATATGAATTTCTCTCAAATTTCACTGGATCGGTTGTAGACCACCTACCGAGAACGTTTCGGAGGTTTATTGGACAAACAGGTGCAAAAGAAAACCGCAAACCTTGTTTTGAACTTGCCTGCTATCGTAATCGTTCCCCATAGAAAACCATGCTTTGACTTTCTGTCGTGCACGACAGAAACTACTAAATCATCATCTTATTACATAAAGACGACGTATTCGGCTTATTCACTTCAGGTGTGATCTAATACATTGGTAAGCATTCCAAATATGTAAAAAACCTGGGTTCGAGAAAAATTGGAGACGCTTCTTTCTGGAAATCTCCTCATGTCTCTTTAAATAATAATAATAATAATAATAATTAATTTATAATAGTCGCCTGTTTACCAGTAGGCAAAGCCCTGTTGCCAGTTATTATTACGTGCCATCCAGGAAATCGTCGCAATAATTTCGCTTCACCTAGGTTGCAGCCGGCCAGCGCACAATCCTATCAGCACTTAGATCGTATATTCCCACTAACCTCTACCCTATGATATCTCTTGTTTGACGGAAGCGCTTATGTTAAATTTCCTGTTTCCCCCTGCACAAGCACATTGGCCACAGCGGACAATGGCTAAGCATTTTGTGGTCGTGTAATTTACTGGGCACATAGAAAACCTACATTTTTTTTCTCCCATGAGTTATACATGGTTACCATAGTATGCTGGGAATATAAACAGACTAGCTCGCTGTGCGGAGGAGTGCAAATCCTCCCACAGCAGCATTATATGATTGAGTCGGGCCCAAACGCCAGAGACAAGAAATGGGTTTCTCTGCCTGCTGGTTGCACCATTTATTTTTTCACTAAAATTACTGAAGTGCAACAAAATGGCACAATTTTTGAAGCTTATTTGGTGCTACTGCTACCTGATTGGGAAAAATGTTTTTATGTACTTAAAGATATTCTTTTCAAATTAGTTGCATGACCGATCTTAATAACAAACACCTTTCACAGAACTGGTTATAGACCACTCAATCTATGAAAAAACAAAAATTGAAAAACCCTGGAACAAATTGCTACAGAAGGTTTTTCTTGTTGTATCTTGTTGTACAAACCCTCCAAACAACATATCAAAAAGGTAGAAAAAAGGAACATGGCAAAGAACATTCTAATTTTGCATAAAACTTATGTCCTTTTGGCCTATATTTTGGTTATTATACAATCCTTAAACGGGACGACCCATTTAGTAAATAAATTGTTCATCTTGAGAGAATGGTCTTCACCCCTAAACACCATCTGTAAGTTTTGCGCTGATATTTCCAACCCGTTTTCATGTGAGAGCTAAAAACATGATTTTCTAGCCTTATATGAGTAAAATTAATATCGGTCGACCAAATGGGGGTACATTTTTGCCCCCGGGGGGGAGGGGGGGGGGGGGGCCACTGTATTCAAAGGTGGATAAGATCGTGAAAAAGAAACCGCGTAAAAAGGGTGTCTATTTTCCAGAATTATTCCCCCTCCCTAAAATTAAAAAAAAAAAAGAGCAAAATAGGGAAAAAAGGGTATTTTTTTTTGAGTTCTTAAACCACGCAATTGTTCATGTTATATCCTCATTAAGCAGGGTATCAAAATCATCGAAATATTGTAAATCGGAACTTCGGAAGAAAGCAAAGCAAGATAATAAAGGTATATTTACGATTCAATGCACGCGTACTTGTTAGAGATATCATAAACCGATAAAAATACTTGTTTTAGGGTATGTTTTAGCTTGTTTAGTCGGTGAAAAGTACTTGTTTAGGGTGCGTTTTGGAAGTCCTTGTTCACTGCATCATATCCACTTAGACTGAAAGTGGCCCCCCCGGGATTTTGCTCATAACTTCCAACCAAATATCCTTTATCCCTAATTTCACAGGATAAATGAGACAAATAGTCTTTCTTCTAATACCAAATGTTGACCACTTTCTGGTAAAACTTGGAGTATGGTACGATGTTATTAGCGATCATGCCACCGCCTTTAACTCTTGAGGTCTTTCTTGCTATCCCAGCAGGACCCGAGGTACTTGAGGTCTAACCTTTTTAAGTTGGGTACCATGTGTAGTGGCAGATCTGTTGATGATTCTCTTCCTCATTGATGGTCATGTATTCCTGCCGTTCTTTGGCATTTAGATGTAGGCTGATTTTATCTGCGCATCGTCAATGGATGCTTTGTAGTATATCTTGTGCAGTACATATCACACCCCTGTTAGAGCTGCGTAGTAAAGGTCTGTGAGATGCTGATTTGGTGACGTCTAGAAGCTTGACCACCGTTTTAGGGGCGCCTACTGCGCACCTATTAGCTGGCTTTGGAAACTGTTACGGCGGTCCGGTAATACAAGGATGCGTCCGTAGCTATTGCGTGCCTTACTTTTTCCGTGTTTGCCAGCACCGAGTACCCTACAAAAAGTATCCATTTTCCTCGCTAGTTCTATAGGTTCATACCCAATTTACGATACATATTCCAAAACAAAACCTAGTAAACGGACCCCTGATGCAAGAATCTCCATAGAACCCCCTCGTTTTCCGGATATAACTTACTCGCTACGGTCGCTCCGTCCTATATAATATCGTTCTTCTGGTCTTTTTCACATACACAGCACTTCGCGGACGCCGTCATCAAACTGTATCCAAATTTGGGGATTTTAGCGTTACATCACGATATATGTTACAATAGCGGATGTTCCAAATCTGGTGGAAAATATATGAGGATTTGCTCGGATTACCCGATGACCTAAAAATTAATGTCTCTTTCGGCATATATTTTAATCAATAATAAGTTCTCCATTTCCTTGCGGAAATTTTATGGAATATTTTTCAAAACACTCTTTAATGGAAGCCTCCACGTAACACGCCATGATCGGGTCATGTTCCATTGTTCACTCTCTATTTGTGTCTTGCTCTCCCCCTTTTGCTGCCCATTCGTTCCGTCTTCCCTCCATCTCTCGTCCTTTTCCTCTTTTGCCCTCTTTTAAGGCGCTGACCCTCATGCATTATTTCCCCCTTGGGTCCTGGGTTCGAAATCGCTCAAGGAAGTTGGATTTTTTCATTGTTTTTTATTTAGTTTTGTTCTGTTTGAGCTGTTTGTTACCAGGTAAGATGTGCCCGTTGTTTTTGCTTTTTTTCTCCCTTTTTCCCATTTTTTTCTTTTTTTTAAACAACCTACACAGATTAAAATGAATCACGAAGTTGGGAAATACGTAGCCAAAATGAAAAATCATAATAATGAACCTACAAAATTAGAACGGAAACAAAAGAAGATAAATGTTAACATATATAAATAACACAATAAAAAAGTCAAAGAATTAACAATTGAACATGTGTTAAAAAAAGAAAACGCTAAATTACAAATAAAAAAAAAGACAAATAACACATGAGATTTTAAAAATAAAAACAATATTAACTTAAAATTAAAAAGTACATAAAATAATCTAAGCAAATTAAATTAATACACAAATTTTTTTTAATTTGTTACAAAAGATAAATGTAAAAATAATACAAATTGCAACTAAATGAAAATACCCCAAGAAACCAGTGCTAACATAAAATTAACTAATAAAAATAAAACTTTACCCTCCTCCCCCCCCCTCCTCCCGCTCCTTGCTCCCCTCCTCCTCCTACCCCCCCTTCCCCTGGCCCCCCCCGACCCTTCCCTCTCCCTCCCCCTCCCCCCCCCCCTTCCCCCGCCTATACCATTGAACCCTGAGTGCACACTCGACAACGCGAAACTGACCAATCACCACAGACGCACCAAAATAAGATTTCCCAGAAAACAATATTCCATTAAAATAATTAACAATACCTACAATAATATAAGCCGATAAATAAAAACAAAAATCATTAAGGCCAATGGAATTGGTCTTTTTTATTTTTCCGGTTTGACTGTTCGGAAAAAGGAATTCACTATTTCATTATTCCTTATTTTTCGGATTTTCATATACATATTTACGTCATTGGTATAGATGGTGTCTAAACCTGAATTTCAGCTTCTAACACCGAGACTTTATAACCGTTGGATACTTTTAAAGTTAATATTTCCTTCAAAAAAATCAACATTTTTCAAGTTAATATTGTAAGCTCGATCGCGAGTATGATCAGATCATTGTAGGGCTATCTAAAATGTCATTATTAACCACTAAATAAACCCCCTCAGCCACAAAAAAATGTTAAAATGATCAGAAACGACATGCCTGATATATGAGAAAGGCTGAAAGTTACAATCTGTATTTAAGATTTTGCAAAAATATGACTTTTAACCAAATAATGAAAGTTTTTTGACAAAAATGGAAATTCGGGGTGGGCGGGTAACTGGAAACTAATATCCAAGTCCATTGGCCTAACAACAAAAGTTAATAAACACAAATAAATGGTAAAAAATAAATAACAAATGCAACTAAATACACCAAAATACACGTTGATAAAATATGACAGCAATGGAGTTTTGTTCGGAAAGATGTGGCGTGGTTTAGTAAAACTAATTAAAATAAAAACAGCATAATAAATAATGAAACTTGAGCATAAATACGAACAACGTTAGTAAGTAATTAAAAGTTTAAAAAGAAATTAAGAAAAAAAATATCAAAATTGTTTTTTAATTGTTGAAAAATTAATGAAACAATAAAATAATTAAAAAACCGGAATTTTTTAATTTTAAAAGTATTAAAACTAAAAAGTAATACAAATTAATTGAAACGAATAAAACCCGAAATTTACCAATGAAAAAATGAAAAAATAAATTAAAAAAGAAATACGAAGAAAATGTTTTAAACAATTATAAAAATAAAAAATAGAAAATGTGACATAGCGACCCAAAATAAAATAAGGATTTAACAAATATACTAAAAAAAAAGAAAAAAAGGTGGAGGCAAATGATCACAAAACAAAATATACACTCAATTTATAAAAAAATTCAAATAATTTTTTTAAACAGTTATTTTTGTTTTTTTCATTTTTTAATTTGGGAAATTTATACCCTTAATTGGATTTGTTTTTTTTTTTTTTCCTTTTGCTTTTCAAACACCCTTTTATCATCTGTTAACCTTTCGTTGTTCCTCCATGACCAAACACCCAACCTTGTGTACCTCCCCTGCCGCAAACCACGCAAGCCTAGAACCGCAAATTCCTCGTTTTGGGGCATCTGGTATGCCCGATTAGGCGTAAAATGAACAAGTTCCTTCTTTACCATTTCTATGCAAATTAGGCTCATCATTATGCACATTATTAATAAAGAGTCCATGGTCTCAACACTTTTAGGTTATATTAAGGGACCACTTGGATCATATTCAAAATAACCTTCAAATCTGGTGAACTTAAACTAGCATTCTTTTTTTATACGATTTTGTGATTATAAATTCCATTGATAGTCGCAGAAAACAGGCAAAATATCGCACAATTTATGCAATTAGGCATATTTATGAAAAATATTACTTGTGATGGCACTTTTAAGTATTGAAGTCTCACCTGTACTGTTACTCTAAATCACCTTTCAATTGGTGAAAATTGAACAAGGCATTGATTTTTCCAGTTTAATAGCGTTTTATAAAATCAAAGTTTGGCAACAGTAGGATACCCATTTTGTTAAAGGTCAAAAGCCCTCATACCAGTCCAAATGTCTTGTGAAAGGTCACGTTGTAAAATAAGCTGAAATGTAACCGTGACCTCATTGGAAAATATGCTATCAATTAAAACCAAATTCCAATTTTATGGTTTAACACGCACACCCTCATTTGTTTCCTTAAGTCGGTTCCTATCAGGGCAATGTCAAGTTAAACCTATCATTGACCACAACAAAAGGCAACTCTCAAAATCCCCCCATCGCTGTTTCTTGCCAAACGTGCCTCAATAAAACATCCCCCTCCTAAAATGCTGAAATAACCAATTTTTTTTTTTTTTTTTTTTTTTTTCTTGTTTTTTTTTTTTTTTTTTGTTTTTTTTTTCCGTTCTTATAGTGCAACAAAGTTAATAAACAACCAAGTATGTCGTTAGATACGTTGTATATGTGTACACACTTAAACACATTTTTCTTTTTTCTTTTACCTTGTATTTGGCTACAAAAATAAGCTTTCCTCATTTCGCTTGATATTTCCCTATAATACGCAAATTTGCTGTGTATTTGGCTCCTATACAAATTGCAACTTTCACCAACACTAAACGTTCATACTTTTCTTGATTTCATATATATCTATCTTTTATACTTATTTCAAACACTTTTTGTACTAAAAAAGTTGCAATAAAACTTCGCGAATTCAATCTGATATTGTGTCTACCGTTTCCTTTCTACAAAAGTATTACCCAACCACATAGAACAACCCCAAACAAACTCACTCCTTGGGGCGCCCCTTTCCTTTTAAAGGAATTTTTATTATCTGGTGTCCTATTAACAGGCTATTACCCAACGACCCCCTTTTAAAATGTTCACATACCAATGACCCTCCATTTTTCTTCTTCCCTGCTATCCACTTTATCACAATTTTGCATAAAATTATCCACTTTTTTTTTAAAGATTTGTAACACCCAAATTCAAAGATTTTGCAACCTACGTGCACATGTTACCAATTTATCATTTCCACGGCAGAAATTTTATAATTTCATGGCAATTAAAACTCTGGAAAAGAGACACTATTTTAACTTCAGGTTTAACATCATTGGCCCCCTGCTTAATGACCCCATTTTATTCAAGCCAGTGTAACCGAATACCCCGTATTGTGGGGTACATTTTATCTCTGAAAGGACCTGGGAAATGACCCTATTTTTCACCTGGCCGAGGCACATATACCCATCACTTCGTCATAGGAAGTGCCCCCCCCCCTCACTAGTTTGACCCAATGTGTTGGAATAAATCCTCTCTTATAATAATTTGCTAAATAAAGATCTCCCCATCCCCGATTGCAGTCTGACAAATCATCTAGAATGCCAAGTTTAATTTGGCGGAAAATTGCGGCCAAATCTTGTATAATGACCATCACTTCCACTTTTTATATTCAATTGCAAGTGCTACACATCTTGCACGCATAGCCATGCAACATGTTGCAAATACTCAGAAAATGGAAAAAATCTCCCTAAACCATGCATTTAGGATCTATCTACCTTTGCCAAAATATGGGCGTATACGTTCCACGTAAGATAAATGCAATTAGCATATCTTGCCAGGCTTCCCTTTTTCTACCATTTTGATATGTTGGTGTTAGAAGATCTTTCCTGCTAGTAACAGCAGAAACTCTGTAGCAATTTGTCTAGTTTACCTATTATTTTACATGATTTAGTGGGACTATGAAGCCAAAAAACTGTACTTGCAAAAAAAAGAAAACGCAAAAAAACAATGATTATTTTTCCTTGGC
>JAMKCH010050742.1:0-10627 GCA_023653785.1 Ophioderma brevispina
TTTGGAAATGAACATTGCAAGGGTTCCGTCTTTCGCGCGGGAAGAGGACACCTCTTCCCACACGCACCCCCGCGGCCACTACTTGATTGTAAGTTCCATGGACACTTTACATAATTGAGTCCAAACAAACGTAAACCATTATCATGTCTTACCTTTTTAAAGGGCCATTAATCTTATTTTGATATAAGCTTATAAAGTGAACCACTTACAAATTTCACAATGATTCTATCAATTTTGAATGGAGAAAAAAAAATAATTGCTAGGGTTCCGCTCTTTTGCCGCCGGGAGAGGAACCCGCCCCACACACACTCCTGTAACCGCTTTATATACGAACTCTCCATGCTCGATTGCCTCCGGTTTTGTTAAAATAAAGCCTTACCCATTAACTATTTTTACTTTTTAAAGGCCGTTTGATCGTATATAAGTATAATGTGAACCTTTTGATATTTTCAAATTTGTTTCCACATCAAATCTCCATGAGAAATGTAAATGTGGAATTTGGAAAAGAACCATTGCAGGATGCCCGCGCTTGCGTTGAAGGGGCCAACCCCTCCCAACATACCACGCTGTCGCTCATTATAAACTCTCCAAGATCATTGATTTATTGTTTGTTCAAATCCAACTTTACCCATTAACTCACTTTTACTTTTTAAGCTCACAAAAGATTACAACTTGACAAAAAAACAAACACAGATTAAATTTAGATAACACAAGGAAATCACTTTTTGATCGACAAAATCTTTAATATCAACATAAGTCATTTCTTATAAAACATCTTCCCCGGAAATCTTCTTTTCAGAAATACAAACAATACAAATCGTTTATTGCACGTCAAGAAATGGAGCTTTTGAATTTGATTACAGAGATTGGTATCTGTTCAAATCATGCCAGAAGGAATGTAATGCAACCACAAAATAACACTCCAAAATCAAAGAAATGTTTACAATATTTGCTATCTTGTGCATTTCCTATTGTTGAGGTCAACAAAAAATTTGAATTTGGTAGCCTAAGTAGTCAAGTGGTGGTAGGAAGTTGCGTTTCATGATACTTCCGACCTAGAAAATCTCTCCTCCAGATTGCTTTACGCCGGTTGTACGCTCATGTCTCTTCTGACAACAACTATGTTGGAATTTATTCACTTTTTAATCTTAAAAGCCAAACTTACGGATCATAAACCTTCCCAAACCATTGTGTAACGCTTTTCGTATCTCTTTTAGAGAGTTCTCTTTATGAAGTTAATTCAATCCCTTTTTTAAAAGAATTTCATATCTGTTTCAAGTGTGAATAACTTATGTTTAAACTAATTCGTTCACCGTTTTTACTCAACCAACAAGTGCCAACAACTCAATTTTTGTGTTCCGCGTAACTGTAGTTATCTCTCGGTTGAAACAAGCAATTGAGATGAAACAAAAATCCCGGAAAGCCTGGTCTATTTCCTTTGAATTGATATACAACAACAACTTACTTATGTTGAGACTATAATATTAAAAAAATCGGTTTTTGATTGTACCCATTTTTTTTTGGAGACAGGCTGTAGATAGAGCGAACCGCTTGAACGCTTTCATTTTTTCCGGTAACTTGCTGACTCATAGTCCGTTTTTTTGCAAGTTTGTTTTTGCTAACTTCCGTGAAAAGGCTAGTATGCCTTATGCAAATGTGATAATCTGCCGCGCGGAAACCACCGACTTGCTGCAGTGGCAGACAAGTTCATAGTAACATCGACTCGTTTAACAGGTATAGACTAATCCAATGAAAATATTTTGAAGTTTATAACCTTAAAATTGATTACTGTAACATTCTACAATTAAACCACTCGTATTTGAAATATGTACATTTCGAAATTGAATGAATGGGAGTGAACATTACGATTAGCAAATGTTAAATTTGAATGTTTTATGTGGTTCAAACCCTTTTTTCCTCCTCCTCCTCAGCTTAAATTGGCTGTTTGGACGTAATTATAGTTGTTTTTTAAATATAGACGTGTACTTAGTACTTAATCGTTTTCAACAACGTTACGGTATACATGAACTCGGATTTGTTGAATTACAGCAGGGCAAACGATCTGATTTCCAGTTATGAATTAAACGCAATTACCAGGTTATCAAACGGAACCGTTACTACTTATACAATGACAAGGAATTGTCATGGACGGTAAATAAGCAAACTGAATTTTTTTAACCCTCGTCCAACCAAGGTTTTTTTCTACTACACCCCTGATTTTTCATATTAAAGACCTATCAGTGATTTGCTAATCACAAATCGAAAAAATCATCAAAAATCAGATTTTAGCAAGACGTAACAAGTACAGGGTATCCTAACATACCCTGCAAATGATAGACCCAGGAGCAAGATAATAAGGACAGAATCGTAGAATTTTATCATTACTGTCGGCGAACGGACACTTGCACAACACGTATTGGATGGAGAATAGTATCTTGGAACACTGCCGTGTTTTCCTTCCTTTTCTTTCAATTCTACAGCTGGAACAGGTAAATTTAATGAGAATTCTACATACCTTTCCTTCACTTTGATTCTATTCCTGCAAATTTTCAATATTTTTGCAAATCACTGATAGATGTCCTTAAGGGACAAACAAATCATCTTGTTTGGTGTCAGTGTGTAGCTACATATGTCCCTTTCGTCAAATGAGTACGAACATATCAAGTTTTTAACAATATCACGTCATAGTGACTTCATAACTAAGAGCTATTTGTTATGACTGCAATAGATGTCGTTTCTGAAAATCTCCAATCAAGGGGTTTTTGCAATTCACTGCAAGCAAACATTGGTATTATATTTGGCAATGCCAAGTAGCATACACATGTTATTATTCTAAAAAGTAAGAAAAAAATACAAATATGGTCAGTCTTTGCTTACAGTCGCATCATAAGGTAACATAATTACCATTTTTGGCTTTTCAAGGAATTGCAGTAGTAAGCAGGAAGACAGAGAAGACATGAAAAAAGGGTGTCGAGGGAAGTAGGAGAGGGGGTTTGGAGGAACACGGATGAGTAGAGGGAGTAATCTGAAACAAAAAGAGACTGAAGGACACAGAGAGGGTTGAAAGGGGTGGAAAAGATAAAATGGTGTAAAAGATACTTCCCGTGATACGATACGTGTCCTGTTTGTCCCACCTCCCGTACCACGGGACACCTGAACCCTTGAAGGGGGTACCTCCAATTTTGTTTTCGCTAAAAAATGACCTCCAAAGGGATGAACTTACAATTACAAAAAGCCTTAGATCATATTCTTTTCGTTTTGTGCGGCAGAGAATCAGCAGTGTGTGTGGTGTGTGGGGGGGGGGGGGGGCTTAGTAGTTGGACGAGGGTTAAACAGGATTTTATAAACCAAGCTACTAAACAAAAAAAAAACCCAAAAGAATGGGTGTTTCTGTTGTTTCATATCTTGACCTCATAAGCGGTTTGGTCCTGCTTGAACATCAACGGAAGTCTTATGGCGGAGTATCAAGAGTTGGCGAGGGTTTCTGGGTGGAATCCCTAATACAACGGAAAAGGAGTTTTGCAACCCAATATCAATTAAGGAAGTGGCTACCATAAATTTAATTTTCCACATTTTAAAGTCGTATGAAGTTCGTATATCGGGATAATAAACATGCATGGGTAATTTTTGCTAGCATGTTGGAAAACTGACACCTACGACAGTTGTTTATGCTATACGAAAACATGAAGCAACTCCTTACCATTGATAAGCCTAATATGAAAACTGCATCATCAGTTGTGCAAAATTTTGATGCGATAAACATTTTTTATTCATATCTGATTTATAATTTACCAGCATTCCAAGCTATTATAATCAATAATCAACTATTCCTGATAAGGTGCCAACCTGATAAACCATAGTTAGCACGAAAATGCTTATGAATCACAATGCAGTCTAAAACAAGAAATCTGAGGCTATTGCTACTGAACCTACCTGACACAACAACAACAACAAACACAACAACAAAACCACAGCACAATTTATGATATAGTATGAGTGTAATGTTACAGGAGGAGATTTTTTTAGGATATGATTTCGCTCAAATTTCACTGGATCGTTTAAGACGCACCTACCGAGAACGTTTGGAAGGTTTATTGAACAACAAGTGCAAAAAAAATTCGTAATCGTTCCCCATCGAAAAACCGTGCTTTGACTTCTGTCGTGCACGACAGAACTACTAAATCATCACTTATTACATAAAGACGGCGTCTTCGGCTTATTCACTTCAGGTGGATCTAATACATATGGTAAGCATTCCAAATATTAACAAACCTAGGTTCGAGAAAATTGGAAATTCTGGAAATCTCCTCAGGACTCTTTAGACTCCCGCCTTGGAGTTAAAACATCTACAGATGACAAGTATCGCAACCACCATTGTAATTACGATATTAAAGGTGCTTTTAGGAATGCGATATTGAAGATGTGAAAAAGACCATCCTGGGTACATTTGAGTTTCATTTGCTTCCGTGCTTCATTTAGCAATTGGTTGGGCATTCCAAAGTTAACCAGAATGAGCCTTGCAGAGTGGGTCATTTATGTACTAACTGCAACATCGGTGAACTAGTTTTGCATTTAATCACATGTTGTTTATATAAAATGTTTTAAACCCAGTATATACAGTGAACTTTCGTTATTGCTTTGTTTGATGTTTTTAATTCCAAGCCTCTCCTCACGTGATGATCAGCTACCAAACTGGGAGCCCAAAAGCAAATGATGAAGTTGTAGGAAAACGAAAAGGGAGGGTCTACAATGTGTGGATGGACGTCGAGAAACTGGGTGGTAAGGAGGGCAATAATTTTAAAGGACGCGTTGTTATACCAACTGGTAATCTATTATTTACATAACTAAAACAAAGCGCATAAAGTTTCGCGCTTAGGCTGCATAGTAGAACTTGCGCCTAGATCCAGGAGAAAATTTGCTACTAGATCTAAAGAAACCTTAACGCTTCTCACTTTTTGGCGGTGATCGTCAGATTTTCCTCTGGGAACGTTTAGGGGTTATATTAGCCTCGCTTGAAATGCATTAAGCCCAAATCAAGCCTTTATGTCGTGAAATAGAATGATTGATTAATAAAACCACTCCGGAGAGTCTATTCAGAGACGTGGATCATGGGGGTTACTCCACGGCCGGAGTTGACTCTCTTGGCCTTAATATAAAGTGAGTACAAGTCTGCCAATGTTCACGTTATAAACACATTTGTCGATTATTAAAGTTCCGGTTTAGACCCACCAAATTAGGGCCATGGCGGGTTTGGGGTTAAGAATTGGCCCGATGTGCTCCCCTGGTCGTAAGAGGCGACTAAAAGGGGGCCCCTGCGGGTTCGGGGTATTAGATATAGGCCCGCGCGTTCCCTTACATTCGTAAGAAGAGACTAATAAGGGGCAACTCGTCGGTGATTTGAACAGATTGGGTTGTATTTAAATTTAGGCTTATGTAGTATAGCGTGTGCTAATTAAAATGTTTAAGCGTTTTCCCACTGTTAGTTGTAAATCAATAAGTAGTTTAAAATCTGTATTAGTTAACATAAAACATTCCCATTTATCAATTACATATAAGACCATCTGTTTGATCTGTAAAATTGCTTAATGTTTCATATTGATTGATTATCTTGTTTTGAGGGATATCATGTGAGTGGTGATTAGTAGTAGTTATAGTTGAAATTTTTCTGATACATGGTATGGGTGATGAACTTTGTCATCAGTGTATGATGTGTTATCTGTAATTATAATTTGATTGATCAGTGTTATCTTGTGAAGCTGTGGTTTCTATGTGAATTTGTATTCAATTGGGTATTTATTTTATACATGATGGGTGATGATCTGGTTCATCAGTGTATGATATGTATCTATTTACTATTGTTGTAATTCGATTTGAAATGAGTTTAATATTGCGTCTTTTAGATATTAGGGCCTCTTCAGCTGATAAATTTCCTGAAGGAGGCCTGATTCTGTTTTAAAATATTGTTATCTTTTTAAAAATGTGGTGATTAGAATTTACTATGGTGTTGTATGTTTCAAATAGATTTTGTATTAAAAGGTTAGATCAGTTTTTTTTACCTTAATGACACCGATTATTATGACAAATGTGTTGAGGTGTCGTTGCTTAAATCTTAATTACCACTCACTCACTCACTCCCACAAATTAGGCTAAAAAAAACAGGATTGTCTTCGCTCTTTTTCAAAGACTCTATATTTTTTTGCTGATGGTACCGATATATGTTTTTGGGTGCAAAAATATCTGTATTCTTCCAAGGTGCTAGACTGTCATTTGAGAGGGAAAATTGGAAAAAAATGTTGAAAATATGCCGTGTCACTTGAAAATCAGCAATCTCTTTATTGCTAAAAAGCAATGATTTGAAATAAAACGTATTTAAAACTAGTTTCATCGTAAATTGTACTGCTTTGCGAAGATAATTTGACATTTAAATTAAATTTTATAAGGTTGTTTGTTTAATTCATTAAATGATCTGACTGATTGACGATTGACAGTTTTCTAAACGAGGAGACATTCTTGAATTTGAAAGTACTGGGAAAGGCGGTTGGAAAATGCAGCGGTAGTTCTTGCCTGTATAACGGAGAATATCAAGGAAAGGTAAAAGCTGCCAAAACGGGTATTGTCTTGAGATCTATCACTATAAATGCTGAAAATAATGCTTGTCTAAAACAATCTGTATCTGTAAATATTTTTATACGTACAGGGACATTACAAGAACTTTGGAATGGTTCCTTTATTCTGTTTATTAAATGGCTTCAATCCATTGCCACATATCAGGGTTTACAATATTTTATTGGCTGGATCGGAGATAGTATTAGGAGCATAAACGAAAAGATAGGGACCAAAACGTTATGTAGTTTAAAAGTTCTTGCAAATACGTTCTGACTGCGGACGGTTCGAAGACATGTTGCCACACTTTTAGGACACGTTTTAAAACGGTCCATAGTGGAGCGTGGTGGTGTGAGCCCGTCGTCGTAATTGTTACAGTCAGAGTCCCCCTGATTGTGGTACCCTAATAAAAGAAATGACGCATTTTGTTAGTGGACATTGCAAATTAGTAATTCTTCTTTCAGACAGGCAAGGAAACGATGGTATTACGTAGTTTTGTTTCGGGTTTATGCATGTTTGTTTATTTTGCAGAGCCGAATATGGATCAACAGAAAACGTACCATAATCCCATTGAAAAACTGAAGCCGGACTTTGAGCCGACAAGCTGGGCTCTTGGTCCGTTGAAGGTACCTCAATGGGTTGTTTTATTGTACGCTTGTGTAAGATAAGGATTGTAAATGTTGCAGAAGGAAACTTCCCCGATCTCATCCGGGCATTAGGGAGTAGAGGTAGAAAGCTTACCCCCACTGCAGCTGATCTACCCATTCATGCAGGTACGATAATTGTTATCTTGTAGCGTTAGCCAATTTCATAATACCCTTATTAATTAAAACGAACGGCCTTTAAGACAATATGATTATTTTTAAACAAAAAAATAAGAATAAAAAGATTTTAATTCTCATGACAGTTTTCGACTTCGGGTTACCTAACCTGGGTTTTATTTAGGTCCTACATTTGTTACTGAATAAGACACAGATTTTCTTTGACTTAATGTTTTCCTTAATAAATAAATAAAGGGTTTTTTTTTTTTTCATTAATATAATCAACTAATCATGATCAATTTAATGCTTGCCTTACTGACAAGAAAATACAGGATTTTTCGACAACTTTCGCCATCCCCCCCCCCCCCCCCCCCGGCTTTTTCCAGTTATGCCAATAGGTTAACAAAAGGCGAGTTCACATCGCAAAAATAACAAAAACGAACAAAAGCAACATTTAAACATATTGAAAAACCCAAACTATTTTTGGTATTTTACATTTTGTTAAAACCTGTAGGAAATGAATATACTTGGAGACATGGTTCAGAAATTCAGGCACTATGGGGGAAAATGGTGGAAGATGGTGTTAGCCATTCTAAATATAACCTTGATAGCGAATTTTTATTAAGCATTATACGACATTGTACGCCCTTCATTATCATAGTTTTTTGGTCATCCACCATAGTTTTGGTTATATACTCCTAATTACCCAATACTTAATTAGCCCATAATACCCGGAACCAACCCGGGGCGAGGCAATGCCTGGGCCTCGGCACAAACCAAGGAAAGGTAGCGGTAAAGATTTGCATGTGTGGACAGAGCCAGTAAAAAATTGTGGGTAGACCAGACGAATCGGGTTGAAAGCTGAAATCAAGAGCAGGTTCTGGCCAGAATTTGCCGATGGGGTCCGAGCTTATTTAGCAATGGTTTTTCAGGTTCACTGCGCTGAAGCGAATCTAGGCTATTTCTAGTTCACGTTCCCAGGTATAGGATTGAAAATTTCGGAAAATTCTGGGACATCCGCAATGCCATTGGAATGATAAAAAATCACGTGGTTTGGCAAATCATGTCTTGATACGTCATTCGGTCGTCGTCGGGGGGGTCGGGGGCGGGGACCAATTCTCAGAAATACGCCATTGATTTGAAAAAATAAAAAAAAAATTGTCACTATTTTTGTTCTTATGCAATTTTTACTTGAAATATGTGTCATGATTAAAGAGGATACAAAACTGCGAACACACCTCTCAGAACTTTTTGTAAACGCGGCTTGCAAACCAATTTTTGTGTGGTAAAAAGTATAGGGTTTATTACGTTATCAAAAATGAGAATCCATGGAAATCACGAATTACTATTTCCAAAAGAGAACCTTAGTACCACCTTTAATTTTTTTATATAACCATGTTTTGATATGACAAGTTTGACAGTACATGTACAATCCGCTTTTGTTTATTACTTAATTGTTTAACGTTAAAAAAGGCACAAAATCATGCTTGTAACTCAGAAACCAAAATATTTGAACATTTTGTGCAATCATTATTCAGGTGGTCAAATCCAGTCACAATGGTCATGGGTCTTTGTATGTCAACAATGTTAACAAACCCAGTCGCCCAACATCCGATAAACGTAAGTAAACTCACTGAAACTAAATACGTAATAAACACCTTTGTGCACCCTTACATTGACCAGGGAAGTACATATTTTTAGTTTTCTATTATGTTTTTGTGATGAGGGAGAATAGCTGTACCTACACCCTCACTCTACAATGGATATTCCTTACATTGCTGAAAAAATGGATACGTAATAAACATCCTTAACATGGTCGATTTTTTTTTTCAAGTTCGATCTTAACCGGACCGTCCTTAATTTGCCACTTCAGGTGATTGAAAGCATAATTTTTCCATTACATTTCTTGTTTGCCTCTAAAAGGTACCATAACCTTTATCTTAATACTCGTTTTTAATACAATATTTTGGAATTTTAGTTGAGATGCGGATACGTAATAAACCCAATTCTATTGGACACCTTTATTTTTTTTGTTCTCGCTCTAAAAATGTAACGTCAGGCAATTCAAGCTAAAACAGTATCATGGAATTTCAACACATGTTTAAAACCTGTCAAAAACAATTTTTTCAAAGAAATTGAGTTATGTTAGGTATTTTTTTCCTGAATTTTTAAATTTTGATAAGAGAATTGGAGCAGCCATTTTTGCCATTTTTGGCATGTTTGAGGGCAAAATTGTCACATAAAATCCAACCGAAAGTATAGAAACTATAGCTGCCCAAATTGGGTTTATTAGTTCAATTGAACTATCAACAGTTTAATCCACAAGCAGTGTGTAATAAAATGGTGATTCAAGACAAGAAAAAACGCAAATTGGGCGTACTTTTCATGAAATTGTGCCATTCCATTTTCATGAAAAGTCGTAATGGTCCAACGGTGTGGTTAAAAGTTTGTTTTTTAAGTTATCCTCTCGTGGCCGTCTTGTCTTGCATTGTATTTCTTAGAGTCCAACAATGATGGTCGGCTTTCCATCGTCCCACCCATCGAAATTTATCTCTCATTTCCCGGTCCATACCACCACTATGGTTTCTCCCGTAAACATAAGTAAACCCAATCAAACCCATACAATTCATTTAGCGGGCTATTTTGAGTCATATCTGCGGCATTCCTGTGGCTGTGTTCCTTCTGGGGTCAATCGTCAAGTATTTGGTCTCCATCTCTTTAATTTCCGCCGCATTAAGGAAATGTGACATCTAATCAAACGTTTTTGGCCCCTCTTGGGATTTAGAGAATTAGTATCTGTTTGAAAATAACGTAAAAGGGTATTTCAAACTCCTGGTACAATTTGAAGCTCATTTGTGATTTTAATCTTTTTCTCTGCATGTTGCAATACTTTTTGGTCTAGTGTGGTCTACTCACATTTGAATGCATCTCATTCATCCATGCTCAGCAACAGCCGAAGCAACTGCAGCCAGATATAAATCCTTTGTTTCGTCGAGCAAGAAAAGCCCTTGATTGCTCCATTTGTCTGCGAGCGATTTTCCAAGCGGAATCCCAAAACCCTGCCCTGTCTACATAGCTCTGCAGAAGTCCTGTCTTGTTGGTTGGGTGCCTTTTGGGACAAAATACCGTCGCCCGCCCACAATGGTCGCCAGGAAGCCATAGTACCCGATGGCGCGCCAGCAATGTCAAACAAACTATTTTCATTTACAACAAGAATTGGTTGAGGAAGAAGCCCTGCAGGAACAGATCTCTGGCGCTGATAG